>JARCZZ010019443.1:0-35480 GCA_030323915.1 Brotogeris chrysoptera | reverse complement strand
GGTGCTCCAGTCCCCTGATCATCCTTGTGGCCCTCCTCTGGGCTTGTTCCAACAGGTCCATGTCCTTTTTATGTTGAGGACACCAGAACGGCACCAAGACCTCCAAGTGGCTCTCACAAGAGCAGAGTAGAGGGGCAGGATTACCTCCTTTGAAGAAAGTCAGCATTTGGTATTTTTCAGAATATCCACTTACTCCTGACCAAAGGACTTATGGATGGATTTTACATTTAAAAGCCCTGGGTGTTGTGTTTTCCCATGATGTCCTGTCAGTTTTGAACCTACCTTGACTTTTAGCATCAGTCACTAGCGAGTAGTTCTACTCTACAGGGCCACACAGCGGAGGTAAAAGGAAGGTTCATTCTGATAACTGAGGTTTAAACCAGCTCTTTCTTGACAAAAATCTTGGGTAGACTTTTTAGAAGGGCATATAATGATTGGATGAGGGGAAATGGCTTTAAGATAAAAGAGGGTAGATTCAGGTATTAGGAAAAAAATCTTCACTATGAGGGTGGTGAGTCACTGCTCAGGTTGCCCAGAGAAGCTGTGGCTGCCCTATCCCTGAAGTGTTCAACGCCAGGTTGGATGGGGCTTTGAGCAACCTGGTCTAGTGCAAGGTGTCCCTGGCTCTGGCAGGGAGTTTGGAATTAAATGATCTTTAAGGTTCCTTCCATCCGAAACCATACAAAAATTCCAAGTTAGCAACTCATCTTTTGGTACCATTTTAACACTCCTTTCTACTGCTGCAATCTTTGTATAAACACACACATGTTCTCACACATCACTTCCCCATATACTATTCACACAAAATTCGCCATGCTTGGTGGCCAGCAATCAATTTCAATCTGCTCTGTCTGTCCAAATCTGTTCAAATCAGATTGCAGGCCTTGGGTCTATCAGCTGCTGGATGAAATCTCCTGGGCAGCTGAAGGAGAAATGAGCCAGCTGCTGGTCCAGCCCTGTTAGAGACCAGGTTGTTTTGCTGTGATTCAAAGCCATTTCCTTCCTTCCCAGAGCAGACTTGTCTCTGAGCGGGGAAACTGGTAGTGGAATTTGTCATTTATCATTTCAAAAATAAATAATGTACAGGTGTTTTAGGTCAGTCTGACTTGGATTGAGCTGTCTAGTTTTAGATACTTAAATTAGAAGCATTGCCACTGGCTTCTCCCCAGTCAGCACAGTGAGTTAATCTGCTCAGGGGAAATTTGGACTTCTTGCATTTAGGTTTCTGTTCCAAAATTATTCTGTAGAAGCTTACATTTTCCTACTGTAAATGAAGGGAATATAAGGAAACTGGAAAACTAACCTGAACATTGAAGAGTGTTAGCTAAAATTAGGCATAAATACATGTGGGCAAGAGAGAAGATGGGTTATTGGCTGTGACAGTGAATGGGAAGCTATCAAATACATTAATTATTGTAGCCAGGCTGCTGGTTACAGGATGTGAGTCCACTAGTAGAAAAATTAATGACCGAAGCTTAGCTTTTACCTTCTTCTGTAGTAACTCATAACTTCAGTTCTTCATGCCTGAACTTCTTCATTTGATTCTGCTGTACTGCCTGTGAATCGTCTTCTTGTACACATTTGAAGTACTTTATTGGTGTATAACTTTATTCTCTGCTCTCAGCAAAACACTATGTGTTCTTTTTTTTTGCTGCACTTAATTTGAAAGCAGAGTCCTCCTTGATTGCTGCCCTGGTACTTTTGGTATCCTAATCTCAATACTGCCTCCTTTGTATTTTTAATCATAGATTATAGTGCGATTTATAAGTGGTACCAAAAAAAAAATAAAAGGGGGGGGGAATCATAACACAATGACAATTTAGAAATTTAAAGTTTAATTACTATCCATTCATTGTACATTGTCTAATGAAAGAGCAGTACACTGAATTGATTTTTCTGTGTTAATCTGTGTAGGAGAAAAAGTTTAGGCAAGTACAGTTGAGCCTTGTTCTGACTTTCAACACCATGCTATAATTTAGGTGTGCTGTCTGATACTGCAGATGGCATATGTGCTATTTTTATTGTCACATTTTTACTCTTCAGCTTTAGTTTCCTTACTGCCCTTTATAATCACTGGGCAATTGATAGGAAACAAAAAAGAACACTCAGTCCCACAGGCAGGCTTTTTTGGCTGGGATATGTTATTAGGATGAGCTGATCAAAGACACTTAGAAACAAAAGTTTGAGATGAGATGCATACCTCGGTTCAAGGCGGCAATAATCCTGCAGTTGCCTGGTGATGTTGGCAGAAGATACATGTAACTTCTTTGGTAATTATACCTTTTCTCTAAATACCTCTAAACTTGATAATGTTCATCTATGAGTGACCCACTGAAAAAGCTGCCCTGTCAAGAGAAAGAATTGTTCGAAAATAGACAAGAAGTGCCTTGTAACTTTGTGATATAAAAAATGTAGTAGTTGCAAAATGTGACTTAAAGGCTATCAGCCGCGCCTATGCGTTGTTTCAGTTTCTTTACCAAGTTATGCAAACCACTGTTAAGTCCCTTGCATGTTCTACTGATTGTTTTACTAGTGCTGTTTTGGCATTTTGGTGTTTCTGGTCACTGCTATGTCAACGCAGCTGGAAAGCTGCCTGGTGGAAAAGCACCTGTGAGTGTTTGTCGGCAGCCAGCTGAATGAGCCAGCAGTGTGCTCACTGTGTGTGGAGTCATTAGCAAACTCCATGCTGGATCAGCCAGGAAGCCAGAGGCCCCAGGTCTGGACAGGAGTATCAGACAGGTGGAGGGTCTGTGCTTATATTGTAGGGGGACTTAGGAATATGGGGTGCTGTGGGACAAGTGTGTGAGTGCTGCGTTGTGCTGCAAGCACCAGCTGGGCCAATGGACTTGCACCCAGCGAGTCAGGGACCCATAAGGGAGGGCTGGAATCTGTTCAGGGGTGTTGGAGAAGCAGAGGGTCCATGCTGTTTTTTGTGGGACCCATGAATGTGGGTGTGCTTGTGAACCTGGACAGTGTGTTGTGTGAGCTGCAGTAGTGACCTTCTGTCTCTGCCATTCCACAAGTAGGAGGGGATGTGGCTGGCTGTGCTGTGTCTGGTGTAAATCCTGAATGTGGGTGCTGCTGGAGTCAGTGCCTGGTCTGTGTGACTAACCACATCTGTGTCCTCTGTGTGTGCCTGGGATACATGCTGAGCTTCACTGCTGGCTGAACTTGCAAACGGGACATCAGAAACCATGTCTTTCAGCCTGGCAGAGACCACAGGTCCCCAGGGTATTGGGCTGGGCTCCAGTGGCTGGACAGGATTAGTCTTGGGCCAGGGTGGCTAGAGGATGTGACCATTCCTAACTTGCCTTAACACAGTGAAAGGAGACCCTTGTGCTTGTATGTGGCTAAGCAGACCTATTGAGTGCAGGTAGATAGAAGCTGTGTAGGGAGTCACCTGCATTTCCTTCCCTGTAACTTCAGGTTTTGAGTAGAAGGCAAACTAAGGTGTGGTCTTTGTTTCTCGCAACCAGGCGTCCTCTTCTGGGTTGAGAAGCAACAAGTACGTGAGCCAAGGTTTGCCCCAGCTTCTGTTCTTGACTGATCACTTCCTCATTAGTAGCTCGTTTGCCTTGCATAGGACCTCACAGACACTATCAGAAGCAGAAGAATTGTCTTATTTTCCAAAACAACTCAGTTAAGATCTTGCCTGGGCATTTTTAAAGATTCATGAGCTTTGTCTCTGGAGTGGTCAGCTGATAGTGTGTGGTTGGCCAGCAGCATTCCCAGAGGTCATCTAAAACAGCTTTATGGTCTTGTTTGATCCACTGTCCACACTTCAGTAACCTCTCTCTGCTCTGCTGCATTTGCTCCACACGTAAGGAATTGTTATGCCTTAAGTAAAACTTCCGTGGGGAATGAATCTGTCAAAACATTATCTTCCCTAAGCACCATGTTTGTTTTGCATCTTTCAACATCTAGCTGGTGCTAGAGATGCGTTTCTGTTGTCTCTTGCCTTCACATAAAGAGGTTTTAAATTAGTTGGATTGTGAACACTTTAGGAAGAGGTCAGAAGTGATCTGTTTGAACGATAAACTAGAACATAAGACGTTTTGCCATGAAATTGCAGGAAGAACTGTATTTCCCTTTATAGAGTTTTGGTTTTGGTGTATTTAAATCCATCTTCTCAAACTGCTTTATGTCCAGCATCTGAGTGAAGACATGCTGCAGCTGGAAATCAGAAAAATGTCATTTAGCTGAAGCATTTGTTGACAGGCATTTGGGCATTTTTTGTGGTACTTTATATATAAAAAACAAAATGCCACCTTATTGTAAGAAACTGCCAGAGATGAAAGTGCATATAGTTGTAAGTTACAGAGGTGTAGTAAGTGAATCATCTCTTCGTCAGATAGTAAGTTCATTGTTGACTTTTGCAGAGTGCTGTACATGTCTAGCTATGTATCTTTTTTTTTTTTTCCCCCCAGGATGCTTCAAGGAATATTCTTTCTTTAAATCAAGATCTATAATTCTCCCATAACTTACAGAGGTTTAGACTATGCTAAACGATGCTCTGAAAAGAGAAGACAGGAGGAAAAGCAACAATAAATATTATAGCCATGCAAGCAACTTAGACGCTTTTGGCCTTTTGTCAGCGAGAAGTGATTAAACTTGCATCAAGGAATTAACACATTGATGTGGCCTGCTGTGCAGCTCAACACTAAAGTATACATTAATAGTACAGGGAGGAAAAAAGTCCTGTTAAAATTCCCAGTGATCTGTACAATTAAGGCAGCGACATTTTTTGTGTTTTCTCCTGTGCTGGCAGAGAATGCTGCATGTGTTGCTTCATCAGTATGCATGTGAACTGATTCCCTATTGTAGCTGTAGACTGTCACTGGGAGCCACAGGAGACCTAGGAAATTATACAAGTGTGGATCACAGAATGATTTTTAATTATGTGTGGAAAATAACAGGAAATCTGTGGCATATTTTGAATTGCATTCTGGTAATATCATTCCATTGATAATGCAATGATACTTTAATTCAAATTCCTTTTTTTTTTGTCTAGGAATTCAGATTTTTCAATCTGCTGAAATAGTTAAAGCAATTTCTATATATTTAGTTTTATCCAAATTTTCCATTGTTAGAAGTTCATTCTCCTGCAAATCAAAAAGCTTTTGGTTTATCTGTATTTGTGACATTCCTGTGGGAATGTTCTTGAGAACTGTATGCTCTGTTCATGCCTGAATCTATTTATTTTACCTCTAACATCCTTCATGAAATAGCCTCTTGATTCATTCCTGTGGCATTTGTTTCTGAAAATTTGTTAACAAATATGAATATGAGTCATCTAGAAAGGAACAGGAGTCACATAGCATGCAAAATATGTGAAAAGAATAACAGTTGTTGCAGACATTTTTTAGCACCTCATGCTGTTATGCTGCCTGATGAATGTTATGTTTAATCAAACATCGAAGAATTTTGTCCTATGTTTTGGTAAGAACCATGGTGAGTTTGTTCTCAGGATTTTTGTTCGGGTATGCATACATACGTATACAGAGGTGTGTGTATCTGAATACCTTGAAGTATTCCATTTTAAAGGACTGTCTTATTCCTATCCATATTCATGAATTCAAGCTTTTACTTTGTCAGTATGTTTCAGTAGGAGGAGCCATAAGGCCCTAGAATGAGTTCCTCGCAATTTAAAATGGTCTGTGTACTTTTAAGAGCTGAGGTATAAACATGCCTTTGACTTCTCTGCTTTCATACGGTTGATTTTCCAGATAAAAATGGATTCTGTAAATCAGCTATTTCAGTTTATTAGTTAATATCAGTATTTTCTTTTAATTTCTGCTTGCATCTCTTAAAGGAATATTTTATAAAGCAGCAGTGGAAGCTGTTGCTGTACCTTCATCATCCTTGATTTTCCATAAAGCCAGCATTACTGAAACATAGTAATGCGCCGCCTCCTATGACTAATCTTTCACATGGAAATGTGTCCTCCTGTGATCATGCATCTACACTTGATGATAGATAATAGCAATGTCTAGAATTTCACTATAGTGTGTTCTGTCAATTGGTATCTGTCAATCTGTCAACTGAGACTTGAAACGCTACCAAATGTGCTTTGTGGTGTGGGTCTGTGAAGCACATTATCTATAGTTTACATTCATTCAGCATTCTTGGTCATTATAGTGTGTTGCAAATGCATATTAAGAACAATGTGTTATGCTCAGCCAAATTTTAACATACCGGTTGACATGCTCCCCACCCCCAAACACCTTCTAAAAGCTGCTGTCTTTTCTTTCTCCAACACAAGCACAAAATGCCATGACCTATGTTTGCAATACGTTACAGGTTTGATTTAGAGTCTCAAAGGGTATATACTGTCTGTGTTGCTCAGGGGTTTTGTAGGAGGAACATCAAACTTTTAGCTGGCTGTAGTCACTTTAATTTATTACCACCTGAAGACCGCATGGTAGTCCATGCAAGTTGAGTTGGTAGCTTCAGCCCTTTCCCCAGGGGACAGATACCCACATCATAAAACTGCCTTCACAGTTGTTACTGGGTGTGTTTGTTGAAGTTCTTGTCTCTACAGGGCAGAGAAAAGTGATATTCTCTGAGCAATTCTGAAAGTGAATGGCTTCAACATCCTCTCGGAGTGGTCCCATTGTAACAGATTTGAGACAAGTTGAAGAAAAACATGGGAAGCATTCTCTCCCCTCTACTTGTCTGACCCCCTTCAAGGCTGGGTAGGTATTTTATATTTTCAGTAGCTGCCAATCCACACATTTGCGTACATCCATTCTGATAAAAAAAGAGATGCTGAAAACACGCTCAACAGCTTCATTCCTGATCATCCATGCTGCTCATTCCTTCTCTCTGCTGTGGGCTCCCTCTGCCATCTTTGTCCAGGTCCAATCTGCTTTCAGGGAAGGTGGGGAGATAGACTAGCCCTACACAGAAGGCATATGAGCTTTCTTGTGGAACACGTTAGCTGTGTGACCACAGATCCTTACTGGTTAAAAACAAACAAAAAGTCACTGCCATTTCAGTGACACTCCTGTTACATGCAGCCTTCCTATTGCTGTATAATCTTGTACAGAGGCAGTAGCTGGTTTTCACATGGGTAGGATGTTCTGTGAGCTCTGCTGAAGTCCTAATATCCCTCTGTTCTCTTAGTTCCAATAAAGATTATCATCAGCCAGTCCAAGAGGATAAAGCTAGAGCAGCAGCTTTCTGATGCTTTGGGGAGCTTTCTCTCCATCTCCCCCTCTCATGCACTTCAGGTGATTCCAGAGCTGGAATCAGTTTGAGTTCTCTGCCCGGCGCTGATAAGTGTTGATTCTTGAATGGGAAAAGAGCCATAAATTTGTAATGTGCTAGCAGTTTCTTCCTGTGACACTGGAACTGTGTTCGGTTTCACGTTCTCTTACTTTTCTAACTGTGATGAGCTGTCATCTGTCATGTTGTCTTTAGTGAGTTTCTACTCAATGGTCCTCAGCTTGCAATGAAAATGAATACGTAGCTTACCTGATGAGAAGTACCTGTCAGGCTGTAATACTTTTTTTTGTTTGTTTGTTTACATAAGTGTATTGATGCTGGCCTTGAGTCTTTGATTTATCTGTGTCTGCCTCAGCAGACAGATTGACCACTTGAGCACATCCACTCTGAAAATTACCTCATCACTTGGGAAATCTTCAGGAGCAGTCGTGCTGTAAATAGCATAGGGGCGATGGTGAAAAGAGCTCTGCCAGTCACATAAAAAATGGTAACAAGGCTACAAAAACATGGTCATGCAGCCTCAAGATGTATAATATGTGTTGAAGAAAGTTAGCAGTAATGTGTTTTCAATAGGACAGCTTTATGCACATATGGAAATTTACTAAATTTAGTAGAGATGAAACAGACATGTACAGGTTGCCAGGGATGTACCAGACAAAGCAAAAGTATTAATGGGAGTGTTTATCGCTTTGTTATTAGTAGGCTTCATGTACCTTCTTCAATTTTTTTGGGGGTGATTCTCTCATTTAATGGAATCACAGAATGGTTGAGGTGATACATAGGAGACATCAACCAGATAAAGCTTGAATGTGCAGCTTTTAGGTATTAGTGGTACTTCTGAGAAATGGCACTTGCAAACCTTATTTGACTGGTTCCATATATATGTGGGAGTCTGTGGATTCCTTAGATCAATGCTAAGCTTCTCTTTTTAGTAGTTAGGAACATATCCTTTCCAATTATCCTTATTTGTTTTCAATTTAAGTTTATCATTGGCTGCTGAAGTTTTAAGCTTTTTTTAGATGAGTTCTGTTGTCTCTTACACTGTGTTTGTACCAAAGGTTTATTTGTAAGTTCAGTTGTGACATTATCAGTTGAGTCACATCTCTTTAAGAGTTTTCTTATCACTAAGTGCTGGTGAGATTCAGTGCACATATCTTCAGGTGCTTTGCTTTTAATTAACAACCCATTTCAAACTGTTCTGCCTTTTGGGTGAATTGCATTGTGGCTTGCTGAGTCCATCATTAAGCGGTTCTGGACTATTAAGCACTTCTTGTTTCTCATTTTATGTAATGTTGGGTTTTGTGGCTGGGAGGGCAAATGGTGGATGGCTTTAACTCAGTTTAAATCATAATATTACACAAGTTAATTACATCTTATCCAGTGTGTTATCTTTTCTGGTTATGTCACTTCCCTGTAAATCATTTTTGAAATCTCAGCAGTCTGTCTTGATTTTTATCTGACATTGTATATTAGATAGTATTAAAAAAGGTCAATGTATTGATCCATTGCGCTAATTTGATGGATGAACCTTACCTATACTGTGATTTTCTTGTGCAACATTAATCCATAAGTAGTCTTAAGAGCTCTGTAAACCCTGTCTCCAACTTACATGCATGATGTGACTTGAGTTTTCGATAGTAGAAAATAATTCCCCCTGTAAAACATGTGTAAGGGGAAAATAAAAGTAATCAGTTTGGTTTTACACATGCTTCATAAATGACGTCAAGGTCTATTTGTTTTTTTCACATCAGTGGACCCTTGCAAGCACCACTGTCAGCACTGCTGTGCTCTTGTAAATTGTCATGACTCCCTATCACAGTACAGTTCACTTCTTTAAGGCAAAATTCGATTGAGTATTTTTTCTTTGGAAACCTCACTTCGTATTTGTTTGGAATCTTAACTACAAAAAGCGATTAGATCATAAATCTTATTGAAGGTACAAATATCACATTTCTGTTTAACTCTTAACTGCGTATTTTCCTGAGGAACCACCAATTCCTTTATTCTTTTATCAAATACCTCTCTGGAAGTTACTTCCATCACTCTTTAAATTGGCTAGCATTTTGAGCTTGAAAAAGAGGAAAGGAAATGTTATGAAAATGAAGACTCTGAAGAGATTGCTAGTTGGTAGCAATAACAATAACATATTATTCCTGTCTTTCCATGCTGGTATCTTCAGTCACTGGAGATACTATTTAATTATCAGAATGCACTTGGTAATGCCAAATTCTAATGATGCCAAATTTATACAACTGAAGAGTGAGAAATGTAAATTAATGATCTATATAATAAGACAATGGGATTCGAGTTTGTTACAAGATGCTAGAAAAGCAGAAATCTCTGACTAAGTTTGATAATCCGTGTAGTCAGGTGGGGTTTATTAGCAGGGGTAGAAGATGAATTGAAGTTACAGTGTAGTAAAAGGAATTAGGAGAGGGAAAAGAGGGTTCCTATAAGAAAAATGATAATAACTAAGTTCAGAAAAAAGCTTACATGGAGATTTATATTGCAGTCATTTAAGTTAGCCATAAGGCAAAACACAGGAATTCTGGGAAGTTTCTGTTAGTTCCTATGTTAGAAACAGGGTTAAAGCAACATCTGCTTAGAGTGGCACAGTGCTTAGTAGGGAAGGAGTTTGTATTTTTGGCCTAAAGCATGTAAAAACAATCAAATGCAATCAACATGGAACAGAGAAGTGCCTGTGGACTAACATTTGAAGATCCACTTGCACAGAGATTTGAGCAATACATTGTCAATCCAATGGGCAGTTGAGAAGAGCCAGCAAACAACCTTGCCCCTCACCTTAGAGATTTTCAGCATGTTAGGATTTTATATTTTTCCCTTTCATTCTGTACACAGACAAAGCCTTTATACAATATTCTTTTGTAAATTAAAAAGAAGACAGTTACTGAGATGTATCTGACCTGAATAATAGATGGATGATTTTTTTTTCTGTCGTCATTCTTACAGAGAACCAAAGTCCCATATGGTGAGTACAGTGGTAAAACACAGGCACCTAGAGATTCTGTAGCATGAGCAAATGGGGTCATCTCCTAGCTAAAAGCCCAGCACCACATCTGGCTTAGAATCCTACTAATTGAAAGTTGCCTTTCCATATGGATGGATATGCAGAACTATCCTGTATTTAGCCCTTCATGGAAGGGATGTTTGGCTCAAGCAGGGTGAAATCTGTAGAAAATTTTAACTGAATCAGTAAAAAATGTAGCAGATTTAACATAGAAGTTTCAGGTTTGAGTTGAATTAGTTGTGCACTCAAGTATCTGTGTCCCAGAGGATGTAAAAGAATTTTTCAGCTGTCTGTAGCTTGCATAACTGCCAGCTACTGCAAAGATCAAAGTGTGGAATGGAAGGACAGTAGGTAGATGTGCCATCCTAGATTACTTGGTTCTATAATCTACAATGAGGCATCAGTTTGAATTTATAGCTTGCAACAGATGATACAGGACTCGTTGAGCAGTTTAATTTCTAAAAATCTGCATCAATTTTACTCAGACCCAGCATTCTTAAATTTCAGAAGAAAGAAGTACTTTCTGAAATTAATGTCACATATGAATGCTTACATATTCATAAATACATGAATATAAAATTCATGTAATGATTAGTCCCTCAGTTGTCCCTTAGAGATGAGTAGCTCTGGTGCCAGAACAATCCTCAGCAGAGTGCTCTAGTGCAGTGCACATACAATCATACAATCGGCTAGGCTGGAAAAGACCTTTAAGATCATCAAGTCCAGCCATTACCCTAGGACTGCCAAGACCACCACTAAACCGAGTCACTGAGGGCCTCACCTACATGTTTTTGAACACTTTCAGGGACAGTGACTCCACCGCTTCCCTGGGAAGCCTGTTCTAGTACCTGATCACCCTCTCTGTGAAGAAATTTTTCCTAACATCCCGTCTAAACCCCCCTGGCACAGCTTGACGCCATTACCTCTTGTCCTGTCACTTGTTACATGAGGATTTCTAAACTGGGGGAACCTCACAGAGAGCTGAGACAGCTGGCAGGAGACCACAGAGGGGACCTAGGTGGGGCAGGAGCAACAGCAGCCAGGCCTTCTCCCTGTATAAAGTAATCCCTTAGGGAGTGCCAGCAACCAGGAGTGCTGCCATCAGGGTGGGCAAACAGACTGTCAGGCATCAGCAAGGGCATGGCACAGCAGTTTGCGCAGCAGGACTTCGGGAATGGCACCGAAGCCCTACCAGCTTGACCAGGGAGCAGTGGTATCCACCTGGCAGGAAGTGAACGTTTACAAGGACAAGTAATGTTTTATGTTAGATCAGTAGGTGCACCTAGAAGAAGAGATGCTTCTGTGCAGAAGTTCTTCACCCAGTGATGTACTTTTTAATTCCTAATAAAGCATGTTGCATGTCCATATGAATCTTACCTAGTTCGTCACAGTTTCAATAACGTTAAGCCAAGGAAATATCCATGTAGAACTGCATTCGAAACAAAACTTCAACAACGTTAATACATTGACTTTCCTTTTTGCTTTGAACACACACACACACACACACACACGCGCGCGCGCACACACAAATCAAGAATAGTGTCAGGTTAAATCAGTTCTTCGAGTGCATTCACAAATTCAGGGGATCAGCTGGATGAAGAAAATGATGTACTGTCAAGTTTTCGCTGTGTTTGCTGCTGTCTGTATGCACTGAGGTTTTTCTTGTTTTGTGATGACATTTCATCCAGAAAGAACGGGTGTTGGTAGCTATTCCTCACTGATGAAGCATGTGGCTCATTCTGTTATATCCTGCTACCTTGATAGCTGAGGGGAAGGTGTTAAGTTTATATTAGTCACTGGGTTTGTAACTATCACTGTGTTCATTGCTGTCTTACCAGGAAAGAATTCTGATGTATTTAGATATCCGGAGGCAAGGAGTGAACAGATTATATACTGACTTTAATGGATGAGTAATGATCAGTTTCAGTCTAATATGCAATGGGCAGCTCTGTTGCTACAAATATAAAGTCTGCCCCTTTGCCACCAGTTCAGCCTGTTGGATATATTACGCTTGAAAAAGTAAGAATTACAAGCCATTCCTTCTATTGTAGGCATTAGTTCCTTAAACATGTCTTCAAATGTTGTAGCTGTACGGAACAGTTATTTCGCTATTTTTATACAGAAGAATTTGGGGCAGGAAGAGGAGGTGTGAAAGGGCTCAGATTTTTCAGGGAAAAAGTGTTCTGTAAAACAAGTTATTACTGAAAAACCTTCTAAACCAAAAATTAAATCTTCCCTCCTGAGCAAATTTCACCAGAGAAAACAAAAGCACTTTAAATGGCACATTTAAATTCTGTAATCAAATGGGAAGTGATCAGATCAGATCCTTCCTTGAAAGTGCATTGTAACCAGCAGTTTAAGTAAAAACTGGGGCATAGCAGCCCTGCTCAGTAAGTCATGCCACACTGTTCTGCAAAGAGTTTATGAAACCACTACTCTCCAAAAGTTTTTTCTTGAAGGACAGGTATTTTGTCACTACAACTGACCAGATTTTTCATCATGTATGAGGATTGTTATCTTGGTTTTTTTTAAACCTTATTGTGTGCTAGTGTTTCCTCTGTTTTCTTTCTACAAGTCTTTGTCTCATTCCTTGGTGCATTTTTTAACTGCAGAATGAGATGATAAGCTACTGATGTTCTCAGATAATAGGGAAGCACAGAGTCTCACATCCATCAGATATGTAAATTATAAATGTATTTTCCTAGTGATTTTTCATGCTTGTTTATAACTGGGAAAGAAAGGAAGAAGACAAGAGTAGTTCCTTTGGCCTTAACTCCTGCTGCAACATGCGGCTTAACAGAAACTGGACAGAAATGGATCTGTAAAGCTTTAGTTGACAGCTGTTGGCAGCTGTTCTGCAAGGAAAATAATGAAAGTTTTAAAACATTTTCTTCAATTTTCAAAGGCCTTTGGGTAGATTCAACACAGATTTCCCATGGCAGCATCACTGAGAAATGTTCGTCTCTGACTTCAAAACTGACCCCTTCAGCATCCAGGGCCTGGTGTCTCCCTCCTGTTTCTGGGAGGCAGATTCCACCTGCCTCATCTTTTCTGTTCAGTTGCCCTTGTAGGTCTCTATTGCCTTACATCTATTTGCTATTCCCTTCATGCCAGTAGTCACAGTCAATGGACACCTTTGCTTAATTACAGTGATTCAGAAGTTACATTGCTTGTATGACTTTGCTGGGTTAGATACCCTGTGGGACAAAGTTCCTGATCTGAGGAGCTCAGATACAAAGATGATAAGTGTGTTGTGCATACCTAAGCTAGAGAGCAGGACAGATCTAAATAGGATGGATGCAGTGCAAACAAAAGACAGAGCAGAGGGATAGCATCCACAGTGGAATGCTGTACTGCCAGGGCACACTCTCAATCTGCCAAGACATTTTTTTTCTAAGTGTAAATTGGCTACATATCTGTAAGCTTTTTGATTCAAGTCAAACTCAAACCCACGCCTGCATCTTTTGTATTTAGGCAGTGCATGGAAGAAAAAAAGTATTAATTCATTACTAATTCATTAATTCATTTATAGGTCATCTTATTACAGAGCCGTTAGCTCTTTGCTAAACTAAAGTTATAAGAATGAATTCAGAAAAAAAGTCTCTAACAGGATTTTAGGCCAATTTAGATGAAAAAATTATTGGTGGTGTTTGTTCTTAGATTAAAATGTTTGGATGTTTTTTTTGTGGGAATGAGCTTTGTAGGAAGGTATCAAACTTTTACACAAAAATTGTTTCTTTTTTTTTTTTCTCTCTAAGGAGTTGAAAACATTAAAGTCTTACTCATAGGCACTGACATTCAATATTAATTTTATGTCCCACTTCATTGCTTTCTTCAGGGCAAAACTAATATTCATTTGTTGATCAGTGATACACAGTCAACACAAGTTGTATGGCTGCTGATTAAATGAGAAACACATTATGATTTTTAGTTTATTTTGGTTTTAATTGGTGCTGGCAGTAGCTGCTGCTTGATAGTCACACGAGGATACTTTGCCTGCTGCCCTAGTGGGCCAGCACCCCTCAGTGTATACTTCAAGCCAATAGGTGAGGATTTTTTGAAAAGAAGAATGGCCCTTTTCCCTCCAAGACTGGATATAAACAGTGTGGTGGGGTTTTCCCGGGCTTGATAATAAAATCTGAGGTTCACGTTTATCCCAACTCAGGTAGGTATCTTTGTTTGAAGTGAGGTCATGTCTCCCACAGGCTGAGTAGGAGGAGAAAATGAAGAGTGTGAGAGAGACAGATGAGTTCAAGAGAGCAGTTCAACAGTATGTATGAGTGAATTTTTTCCTGGAGATGCTTGTCCTCCATGAGTCAAAAAGGTTGTGTCGAAGTTGGCTGGCATGGTTACAGCTCCTGCTTTATGTGCTTCGGGTATTGGAAATGGATCTAAGGAATCTGTTTCTGAGCCTCTGTCCTAAGACAATTCCTTTCCAGCAAGGCTGCTAGCTCAGCCCTGCACTGCTCTGCCTCACCACTTTCCAGATCAGGGAGAACTTTCCCAGGAGCCTGGAGCTCCTATTGGCACATACTCCATGCTGCCATATAGAACTTGCAGAGGATGACCCTCTCATGGCTGGAAACCCAGCTATGGAAGGTGGCATGGACTTCTTCTTGACGAAGAGCGTTCAGATACTTTATGCCAGTCTGCATTGCTACCTCAGTGGCAACGTGACCTCACCAAGTTAGCGTCAGTTTGGCTTTATGATCCCTAATGCTATTAAGCCTTTCAAAGAGATTGAAAAGATACTGAATTTCATTCAGTATGCGTATTGCATACTTTGTTGAAGCATGTAACTGGCTCCCACACCAGGATGTGATGGTTTGTTGTTGTGATTGAGACGGAAAAACGACACACACACATTTCTTTGGTGACTCAGTAGAAAGTTCCCCTTTACTATCACAAACCCTTACTTATATAGTTTCTAACATACATATGTCTTTTAGCCATTAGTTAATATTAGTTAGCAATGGTACATTATTAGATGACCCTTTATCGCATTACTAAAGTCCATTTTTTTGCCAAGTTCTTTTTTTGTAGTTAGTTACTCCCCTTAACTGACCTGCTTCTCCAGATGCCTTTTACTTTCCCACTCGGATGCCTTCTGCTTTCCCACTTGGATGCCTTTGGTGCCTCATTCCTCATGAATACACTTTAACATCTTCGAGACTGAGTTTAACTTCATGTCTTCGGTCAGAGAATCCACGGGCCTGCCACAGCCCCCACCAGAATTCCTCCTTTTTGTTTTTCAACAAAATAGCCCGTGTTTATCATCCGCTGCAGGGCCCTTCACAGATAGGATAATAAGCATGGTACCACAAGCATAACACAAAGAAGAACAAATAACATCACAATCCCATCTTTTATCACAGATACAATCCAACCTTCCAGTCGCCAAGAGTTCAACCATTTTCCCAGTCCAAAAGAATCCATCATCTTCCTGCAATTTCTGAGTCTTGTCCATCAACTTCTGAATGCTAGCCTGAATGGACTGAGAGTGATGTGATAAGTTCATGCAATACATTCCATCAAATTCTTGACAATCATGTCCAATTGCTACACTTGCACAGATTGTTTCTGTATCATCCAACGCTTTAGATAATAGTGTCTGGTACTTGATCAAAGCAAGCTTTGTTGAGGAGGTTCAACTGCCTTGACGGCAAAACCTTGTCAGAAAAAAAAAAGAATAACATTGATATGATCACATTGAGTATACATGATCACATTGCTGTGTACAGATAGATATTGTGGCATAAGATCATGTCAAAAATCAATGGCTGCTCTATTTTGAAGAGTAGCATGTCTTACAGAGTTAACATCTATTGCTAAGGCATTTAAGATTTTTGCCGTCTCATCAGTTTATTTTCCTAACCTGCAAGCAAGCTTATTTAATTGCGTGAATGCTCTAATGAGCAACTCCTGGAGTAAGGAAGCTAGCTACAATAATTTCCCCTCTATTCCAGAAATCAACATTATCATTGCAATTGGAGTCAAGTATTGCTCGTTTTTGGCGACCTCTGTGTAACCGTGTGTGATTTAAGATCATATTTGTGTTGGGTGTAAGTTGTGATACCCACCCCAACGTACACGGACCTCCTCTTGGTTTCCATGGAATACCGGAATATGCTTTGTCATCATACAATAAGAATATACCTCTAGGTAATGCTTTTGGTAAGCTATTGATAGTAGTTTAATTAACAACTGAACACATGAAGTATTATTTGCTGTCATATTACGAAACAGAGGACTGTTTGGTCGGACATCAGTAAAATTGTGATAACGCTTCAGGTCTGACCACAGAGACTCTGAACCACCTTGGCCTGATCGTGTCATGGCTGTGGTACATTGCATTCCTTTCCAGCCAAAACACCAACATTGAGGGGCATTGACCATGCCTACAATATCTGTCTCTCCTGGATCTCTCATTATGTTGGGCAATGCTTGAACCCAATCAGAAATAGTTGCATTGTTCACTACCCCTTGTACCAGCAGGCCAACTAGACATGTATGGAAAGGCTGGTCTGCTGTACGTATCAAAGCACAAAAGGTTGGTTGATTCAGTGTCCTGGCTAAGGTCACCCAGATGTTAAGAGATGTTCCACGGTGTCAATGAGGGTAGATGCAGATTCCCATTTGTTGGAGTCGGAATCCAAAACAGGACGCACACACCAAGCAGAAATCCAGCAGGGGCCTCCATCTGCAGAAACACAAGCATAGCCTCTTCCCCAAGTTATTAACCTAAAAGGACCTTCCCAGTTATGATTTTCCAAAGACTTTGCCATTACCATAACATGTTCTTTCCCTGGTATTGCATCTGGGCCTACATGGGTTAGTGCAGAAAAATTCCAAATCACTGCGGGGGGCATTCATGCCCGTGTGTAAATCAGAACTGGATAATGTTAAAACATTTAAGACAGACAATGCTTTGTTGATTTGTGCATTTGGGGTCTCCTCTATCATTCCCCCTTTTTGTTTTACTATCATGTTTTTTATAATTTGCTGTGTCCGCTCTATCGCTGCTTGCTTGACCTGTGTAATTGACATAACCAGCCACTGCTCCAGGCAGCATTATTTCAGTAAGGTTAGTCTGGTTTGAAGTCACTTGAACCTTTCTAACATGTGGCATACCAGTGAATCCTACACACCATGCAACAGGTTGGAATAATGGGGGATTGAACAAATGTGCCCAGTATACTTGTCGATTGCCCATGGTCACACATAATAGAAGAGATAGTACAAAGATTTCTGTCACTGTCATTTCTTTCTGTTGTTGAGTTCTGGGGCTTTATACATTTAGTGGGCAGCCAGTATGGTCCTGTTGCTAGCTGTACACAGCCATATCCTCCACCCCATGTCAGCAATGGCTCTGGTCTTTTCCACTCGTTATCATGTAGGTCTTTATATAGAACCAGTGGTTTTGGCAAGGAATCGTCCATCAGATGTCACAAGCGCTGTATTTCAGAAAGATAATCAAAACTAGAGAAATTTAAAAAAATTAGTACAAATTGCACTTTTGCAAACTGTTTGTGTGGAGAAAATCCTTGCATTCCCTTTTTGTTTTATATATAATACCTGCTTTAGATGACCCTACTTGAGCAGGGGATTTGGACTAGATCATATCTCCAACGTATGCCAACCACTTGGCCTGTCCTTCTCTTCTGAATGGCCCTCTGATAACAGGGGAGGCCATCCGTCACATCAAGGTCTGGCATGGGATATGTCCCCACCGCTCAACGACTGCTGGGTTGCAGCCAACAGCGGAGATAAAGGTTCTTCTTGCTGGCAAACACAGAGGCCAACCCAGTCTTGCCCTTGACTGTGGTAGGAGGCATCTGGCCAACCTCAGGCCTTGCACCTCGTTGGCAATGCAGAGTTTCACCTGCTTCATTCAGTAACAAATTGCTACTATGGCAAAGCACATACAAATGTACATTAGCAGTATGTATACTACAGGGTGCAGCAGCATGTCGAAGATGCTAGTTGCAGTGAGGGAGCAGCCAAAGAAATTTTCTACCAGTGGAGTTCTCTCACCCTCTTAATTTGCTTCATTGCCTGCTTTATAACGCTACCATTGTATTAGAATCTTTCTGGTTTTTGCCTTAGAATTTTCTAGCAGCTGCTGCAAATTTGCACGCTCTAACATCTGTTTTACAAGTGACAAATCCATACAATACAAGGTGTAGTTTCTTATTAACAACTGGCTAGTAAATACAGGTGGTTTTATACACAAAATCACAGCCTCTAATAATAGCTACTTTACAAGCACATATATTCAAGCTGTTACTTTTCAGTTGCCCCCAAGTGATGTTTTGCAATCATTCATTTTTCTCTACCTCATTCTGCTTGGGGTATTCAAGGTCAGCTCTTACAGCTGAGGCATCATGTTCTTCCACTCGTCTGTCCAGCTCATGGCAAAGCTTGACAAACTTTGCAGGCAGCCACCATGGACCTGTAGGTAGGAGGACACAAATATACCCTCTCCCCCAGGTTGTCAGTTCTTGAGAAGTAAGACAGGTTAAAGTGATTTCTTAAAGCAGAGACATTCTGATGACGAAGGAATGTGAAACAGCTGCAGAAGTAAACTGCATGGTGTTAACAGTCAAGGAGTTTGCTGTGTCATTACCCATTTTTTTTCTCTTACTTCTCTGCCACCCTGATGCTGCTTGGGTGGCGGCTGGTAAAGCTTGTGGTTGCACTACCCGTCTCGCTTTTTCAGTTAGCAGTTCTTGTTTCAACCGATCTATCTGTTCCTCCAAGTCTTGGATTCACCCCCAGGTTACTTTAAATGCACTAAGCAGGCCTCCTCCCCTGCTCCCAGTGTGTTGCAGGCCTCTTTAGGCTTTTTTTGTGGTGCCTCTACAAACTGCTCCAATACTTCAGTATATTGAGACTCTTTATTTGTTTGTTTGTTTGTTTGTTTGTGTGTTTGTTTTTTTTTGTTTTGTTTGTTTTGTTTTGTTTTTTGTTTTGTTTTGTTTTGTTTTCCAAGTCGCTTACCCCGCTTTGTGCACTACAAACACTGGCCTGCTTGGCAGCAGTTATTTTTTCTCCTTGGTAGCCGGTGCAGCACTGTGGTTTTGATTTTGGGCCTGGGAACAGTGCTGATAACACCAGTGTTTTCAGTTACTGCTTGATAATGTTTTAGTCTGATCAAGGACTGTCTGAGTCTCATGCTCTGCCAGGGAGGAGCTGAGAGGAAGTAGAGACAGGATACCTGACCCAAACTGACCAAAGAGGTTATTCCATACCACAACACGTCATGCCCAGGATGGGAAAACGGAGGGCAGAGACCTGGAAGTGTTGGGGTGCACAGCGTGGTTGGGCTTTTGGTATCGTGTGGTGAGCAGTTATATTCTTTTTCCTTGTATTTCTCTTGTATTATTACTGGTGGTATCAGTAGTGATTTGTGTTATACCTTAGTTACTAAACTGTTCTTATCTCAACCTGTGTGAGTTACATTCTTTTGATTCTCCTTCCCGTCCCCCCAGGGCTGGGGGAAGAAAAAGAGGGGAGTGAGTGAGAAAACTACGTGGGTGGGGGGCTTAAACCACGACAAATTTAAAGCAGTTTGATCACTGGGGGGGGGGGGCAACAGCTCTGCTTTGTCTTGCTGCTCTTTAAATGATTTTAAAGTCTCAAAGAGCAACTGCCACATTGTCAGCAATATCTGAGCCTGTTTCTTACTCCATAATATCATTTTTCGGAGGAGTCGTTCGTCTACACTCACCCCCTGCTTTTGTAACATCATTGTCCGCATGGTCAATACGACTGATTTCTCTTTACTTAAAGAGGCTCCCATGTCCCCAGTGGCTCACCTATCCAGGTGTCTTAAATCAGGCCGGCTACACAGAACCTCACTGCTCTCAATGCTAAGCTGGGCTCCGTCTCCACAGCTATCCTCTGCCGTTCATTTTTTTTTTTCCTTTTTTTTTTTTTCTTAAGTTTAAGTTCCAGTCTGATCACGCCTTGGGCAATCACGTCGGGGTCACCAGATGTCGCGGTTGAGACGGACAAATGACACACACACATTCCTTCGGTGACTCAGTAGAAGGTTCCCCTTTACTATCACAAACCCTTACTTATATACAGTTTCTAACATACATGTGTCATTTAGGCACTGGTTAATATTAGTTAGCAACGGTACATTATTGGATGACCTTTTATTGCATTACTAAAGTCCATTATTTTGCCAAGTTCCTTTTTTGTAGTTAGTTACTTCCCTTAACCAACTCGCTCCTCCAAATGCCTTTTACTGTCCCGCTCGGATGCCTTCTGCTTTCCCACTTGGATGCCTTTGGTGCCTCATTTCTCATGAATACACGTTACCAGCTTCGAGACTGAGTTCTAACTTCATGTCTTCAGTGAGGGAATCCACAGGCCTGCCATAGCCCCCCACCACAGTCTGTTCTTTTTTGGCTGCTTGATTTTATTATTTCAATCTTTATGTAATGGTCAAAAGCAGGAACCGTAGTGGTTGGTACAATTTCAAAAATATACATGAATTCTGAATATTTTTTTTTTTCACAAATCCTTGTTTTATGTTTGTAAATGCTCATATGCAGTTGCAAAGCTGTAAGCCTTTGGAAGTGCGGCTGTACCTAATGCAGTGCAAATGCTTCTTCTGAGGTTTAGGAAGGAATAACTATAGGATTCTTAAGATTAGTATCTCTCCAATGTGCTATTTTATTCCAGAGATCGGTGTTTGGTTCAGATTTGTACTAATTAAGTGAAATAATCATATATGCAGATCTAGACTCTATTTTGGTGGCCCAGCACCTGTTTAGACGAGGCCTGCTAGCTTCCTCTCCTCATTTAAAATACATAGTTTACTTACAATAGACTTGCTGCAGTGAATGGATTTACTTTTGATACCCCATTTGTTAAAATAGGGACCTCTTCTCTTATAGGAGGCATATTTATGCCCTCAAAGCATAGTATTTCAATGTTTACACCTATCTATTCTGTATTTCATTACTCCTGTTGGTCAAGAGGAATGATGAGCTACACATCTCTCGTAATATGTATTGATCCTCTTGGAGATGATATAAATGTCTATCAATATTCTGTTCTGGCCTCCTTATAAGATAAAATGCTGTATCTTCTCTCCATTTGCAATTCTTACTGTGTCATGAAATCCTCTTACAAGTCTTTTCATTCTCCGTAACAATATTTCAAAAATGCCCATCTATTTTAACAGCTAATCAGTTAACAGAAAATTAATGCCCTGGATTTAGGTTGTTTTTCTGGTGTTAACTTCATTGTTATTGTCTAAGTTCTCTTTTATTGTGTGCAGTTTCACTACAACTTATTTTCTGGTTTTCAACAGTAGGATTCAGTCTCTTTGGTACTGTTAGTCCAATGAAGAGACCAGAATAAAATGTTGATAAATTTTCCTTTTCTGTGACTGCAGTATAGCTTGTTAATGGATTAACTACGATCAAGATTTTGAATGTAATTATGAGCTTTTATCATTCTGTTTCAAACACCTAACTTTCAGTTAGCCCCCAGTTTTGTTTTCTTTGCTGTTAATTTGGGAATCATGCCTGGATGACTGCATTCATAACTGCATTATGTAAACAGTATAAATACCCACAATAGCAAAGGAGTTTTGACCTTCAGTTCTGCCCCAGCAGCTTCACGGATACTTAGTTTCCTGCATTGTTCTGTGTAGGATATTGTTCACTTGGATATGTTTTCACTGTTTCGGAATCTTTTTTTACGTAATTGATTACAGTGCCTCGATGTAAATTGAATTTTCCATGTGGATGTTTTAAAGCCTCTGGAGCCTGATAAGCTTTTATAACAAAAGAAGAAATGTTTCATGTGGCTTGAAATCCTCCTTGTGTAAAGGAACATTTCATTAGTCACCGTGTGCTCTGCTAAGCTCTGCTGGCACAGTGACACCTGAATCTCATAGTCTCACTAGCTTTTTGTCCTTGCCTCAGGGTAAGAGATTCAAGAAAGTTTTGTTGTTCAGCAACAGAATATATTGCCGAGCTAATGCACTAAAATAACTTAAAAGTTCCTCTCTTCTTGGAGAGAGTTATGCACAAACTATAAAAGGTATGTTGCTCTCTGTGGGGCTCTTTGAGTATAGTTGTTTAAAAAGCTCGAACTAGCAAACCATTGACAACCTAAGTTGATACAACAAAATGGAGTAGATGAACAGTATTATACACATCTCATATTAAAACTCAGGAAAGAAATAGCTTAAGCTTCAAAATCTGGCACAAACAAGCCACAATCTCCTGGCTGGTTTAGTGTTTCCAGCAACAGTGACAATCAACAGGTAAGGAGGA
Source organism: Brotogeris chrysoptera (assembly GCA_030323915.1). Taxonomy (NCBI): domain Eukaryota; kingdom Metazoa; phylum Chordata; class Aves; order Psittaciformes; family Psittacidae; genus Brotogeris; species Brotogeris chrysoptera. The sequence continues at coordinate 12,923 of JARCZZ010019443.1, read as the reverse complement.
AAGCAAACGTGCATGGAACAGAAACATCTTCCACCCCTGTCACTTAAAATATTCCTATTTCTGTGTCTGATCTGCAGCCATGAAGTGGAAGGTATGCATGTTTTAGAATAGCAGAGAGGAACTGTAATTATGTTCTTTCAAGGTCTGTGAACATTATGTTTTTCTTCCCAGGAGTCCCATTTTTTAAACATTCTCAACTGCAATAGCAAAACTCAGTCATAGAAAACTCTCCCTTCCCTTTCCTTTTCTTTAAGATCTGAGACAGCAGAGGAAAAGAAATGGAGAAGTTAGAGGTGTTGGTTGACAGCCAGCTGAACATGAGCCAGCAGTGTGCCCAGGTGGCCAGGAAGGCCAACAGAAATCTTACGAAGAGCAGCTGAGGAACTGGGGTTATTTAGTCTGTAGAAAAGGAGGCTCAGGGGAGACTTTATTGTTCTCTAAAACTACCTGAAAGTAGGTTGTAGCAAGTCGGGTGTCAGTCTCTTCTCCCAAGTAACAAACTGTTTTTCCCTGAGGATGGTGAGGCACTGAAATGGGTTGCCCAGAGAAGCTTTGAATGCCCCATCCCTGGCAGTGTTCAAGGCCAGGTTGGATGGGGCTTTGAGCAGCCTGGTCCAGTGGAAGGTGTCCCTGCCCATGGCAGGGGGGTTGGAACTAGGTAATCTTTAAGGTCCTTTCCAGTCCAAACCATTCTATTGTTCTGTGATTCTGTTATCAGAGGAAATGGCCCCAAGTTGTGCCAAGGGAGGTTTAAATTGAATACTAGGAAAAATTTCACTGGAAAGATAATCATTGGAACTGGCTTTACAGGGAAGTGGTGGAGTCCCCATCCCTGGAGGTTTTTAAGACACATTTAAATGTGTCACTTGGGGACATAGAGGCAATCAGCAGGTACAGAGGTGAGGAAGTTGGGGTCCTGAGCCTATGGGTGCCCACATAACCGTATTTGACCACACATCAGATTTGGCTAGGGTATAAATGGAGTCCTGACAGAGAGCCATTTTGGAGTCAGACCTCATCAGAGCAGCAGGCCTGCAATCAGGATGGGATGCTATCCAAGGTAACTTCTCAAGGTTGAGAGCCTTCCCTCTTCAGATGAGTGATTGTGCATTTTGGCTCATTTGCCAAAAATTTTTAAATTCAGCAGCATAGTGATGAATACGTGTGACATCCTGAATCTGTAGTTGATGTTGGTAGAACTTTAACTGAACAATAAATTTTGTTTAGTCTCAATTTATTGTTTCCATGGCAAGGTGCAATTGTCTTACTTCAGCTCTGTAGAGAATATTCTGCAAATTAGGAAAAATGAGGGTAGTGAAACTCCTTATATCTGCTCTTCAGTTGAGAACTTGTTATAGCCTAGCTCTGGCCACCCAGAGACAAGTAACACAAACAGTGGACATGAGAGAGGAATAACACTGATAGTAGTTCCTTTACACATTCTGGGCCCTCTCTGCTGTCCAGAAGGTTTCGAAGACACTTCTGTTGGGAGGTAGAAGTTCTTACTTCTCGGTAATAATCACAGAAAGCTTGGATTTGAATAAGAAAAGAAATCTCAGTGATTTATCTTGTCTGCTGGAACTTTTTTGGAGTAAATCTCCCTGAGCTAAGTATCAGTGTATTTTTCTATAAAATAGGAAAGGATAGACAACGATTGTATGTCTATTGTTGAGGCATCCAGGACACCAAACCCCTGTGTAATGCATGTAAGCAAGGATCAGCTCCAAAAAGACAGTGTTGCCCAAAGCCCTTGTCTAATTTGGAACTCAAATGTTTCTTCTCAGCAATTCCTTCCCCTGATGTTTTTGAATCATATTTTTTTTTTTCAGTCTTCACCTTTTTGCAGGATGTGGCAGGTAAGCAAATAGCGTTTGCAGAAAGTAAAATTTCTGCATGTCTGCCTTATTTATCTATTTATTTGGTTATTCACAAATCCAAAGCAGAACACAAATTTGAATATTATTATATTGCTATTTGGAGAAGTTTCTCTCTGATAATGAATGTTGAGTCACTAGCTTTCAAACTTTAGCGAAAGTATTCTCTAACAGAAGTTCAGTGAGAAAGAAGGAAGCAAAAATTGGAAGTTTGGAGAAAAAGAGAAAAGGGGATATGAAGGTTGGTTATCTGCTTGCATATTTTTCTTATTCTTTCTCTGAAATGACACATCATGTGTTATCAGATTTATAACTTTATTTTTCAAATTTACCATGTAGCCCATTGGACACAATCATAATAACTCCATTAAAATACAAGGAAGTATGCTTTTCTTAGATGTACAATTATGGATTTATTCAGATTTAATGTATACCTGAGATGGCAGGAAACCCTGGAGTCAGTTTTTATTGCTGATATTTTTTCACTTGCAGTCATGAATGGCACTTGGTTTTACTGTCAAGGAAGAAAGAAACAATATTCTAATGGTGCATTGTGGAAAGAGACAACAAAACCTGTGCAGTTGCTCGTCTGTACAAATCTTTGAAAGGTTGCCAAAGGCTTCAGGAAAGTAGTTATTTAAGCTTTCATCAGAGAGTTTTAAAAGGTTTACTTGCTTGTGCTTTGACAGATGAGTGAGAGGGAAAGATGCAGACCAAATGTGCAGCCAGGTATTTGTCTCACCCATATTTGGATAGTACTCCTAAAGCTGGTGGCTAACCTGATACAATATGATACAATAGCTTCATCATGTCAACTTGAGTCTTCATCTAGCTGCAGTCTTTGCTGAAATGATTTCTTCTTGTGTTGAAAAGTAGCCAGGCACATTTCCACTGGGCAACTGGCATTAAAATTGTTGTTTCTTAATCACTGATTCAATTCCATTTGTCTATTTAAAAAAAAAAAAGAGATTTCAGGGCCCAACTTCAACTCATTTAGGCAATCCGTACTACCCTCACCCTGAAAAACTGCACAAAGCACAACCCCAAATAAAACTGAGTAGGGTAAATGTTGAAGGCAGGGATTACCTTTCAAGGCAGGTGACATTCAGAGCCATTGTCTGTGTGAAAGTGTGAGCACATGACAGGATTCAAAGGACTTTTTCCCACCGTGCAGCAGGTATCCTCAAAGCACACTGGCAGAGTGTGTATCCTTTCCCTGTTTTACCACACAGGACAAAAGCAGCTCTTCAGTTTAGAGGCCTCGCCCTATTGGTAAATTTGAACTGGAGCAGACTACGTTAAGTCTGTTCTGGGAATCAGAGTGGATGCTGCAGGGTACTCCTTTAGCTTCTGTTACTATGACCTGAATGCACACTTCGTGCCATGAGTCCAATATTTTCCCTGTTGCTGATTTTACCCCTGACTACAAATTTCTGTGTAGCAGGAGTAGTCAATTTATATCCTTGCTCATGAAGCTGCCAAGCAGTAAGATCAATTTTTTCATGGCTGTTCAGATAGGGAGGAGATGAGAAAAAGAAAAAAGACTTCATACACAATATTTTTGTACACATAATGAACATAAACCAAGACAAAAATGTACATAAGCCAAGACAAAACCAACACCAACTATGTTCATGGAGTATCTAGATAGATTCAGTTCAAGAAAAGAATGTTATTTTCTGTTGTGCCATCTGGGAAGTATGATTCTGTATGATGAAGTTCATTCTGCTTTTGCCATCATTCACCAACAGTATATAGCTTCATTGCTTTAGTCACTAGGTTACTCGTCTTTCACTTAAGAAACTGATTTAATATTTTGTGCATGTTTTATATATCGCTTTATATAGCCTTCAGTTTGTTTTTGTAAAACAAAATTGGCTTCACTTTAAATTCACATGCTTATTCTTAAGACGGCAGTGAGAAATGAATGGCTACCCAGCAAGAATCAGTGGTTATAAATCAAAATTTAGCATTTCATCATAACTGTACTTCCATGTGCTTTTCCATGGTGAGGTGCCTTCTGAATTTTGAAACAGGAAAGTACTTGTGTGTCTCCATCCAACTGAGAGCTAAAGTCAGCTGAACACCTTCTGTTATCTGTTAATTTCACTTCATAGAAAACATCAGGTTTTGAGTGATCATCTGCATTTCTTTTCCGCAGGGTACAAGAATAATCCTGGGTAAACCTGGAAGGTTAAACCCTGAGGAAAAGGTTGATCTTTTCCATTAAAATGGAAACCTCTAAGATCTTTCAGGCTTTGTTAGGAAAACAGGCTGGTATGGTCCAAGAGGCGCACTGAAACACTGAAAGGTTGATTTATGGGTCTTGAAACACCTGTTAAAGCCAATTATTTTAAAAGATGGAGAAAATGTACAATTTTGTCTTGGTTTCAGCTGGGATGGAGTTAATTTTCTCCTTAGTAGCTGGTGCAGTGCTGTATTTTGGCTTTAGTCTGAGAATAATGCTGATAACACATGATACTGTAGTTGTTGCTCAGTAGCGTTTACCCTGATCAAGCACTTTTCAATTTCCCTTGATCTGCCAGTGAGGAGTAGCACAAGAAGCCAGAAGGGAGAGAGACAGGAAACCCGATCCAAACCAGCCAAAGGCATATTCCATACCATAGAATGACATGCTCAGTATAGAAACTGGGGGGAGTTATGTGGGAGGGATTGATGGCTGCTTGGGGAAGGACTGGGTATCAGTCAGCAGGTGCTGAGCAGTTATATTATGCATTGCTTGTTGTATTCTGTTTTTATTTCATTCCTCTCTATTTGTATCGTTATTACATTTTATTTCAATTATTAAACTGTTCTTATCTCAATCCACAGGTTTTTACCTTTTTTCCAGTTCTCCTCCCCATGCCACTGGTGTAGGGAAGGAGTGAGTGAGTGGCTGCATAGTACTTAGTTGCCAACTGGAGTTAAAACACGACACATTTATAATTGTACTGCAGAAATACAGACAAGCCAACTACTCTGCATTTGTGGTGGTAGAAACATTATACCTGGTGGCACAGATTTGTTGTCCGTATGTGAGAAATTTTAGGCTAGGAAAGCTTGGTTTTATTTGTTTTTTTCTGAAAGGAAAGAAAAGGTTTGCTTAGGAGGCCTCTCTGACCCCCCCTTCATTACTATACTGCTGTTAAAAAATAAAAAACTCTGAAGGTGAGCACATGGTTTGGTTCATAAGGCGTGGGCATCACACACGTGGTTGGGAAATTGGTCATGAGAAGGACTAGCAAAGAAAGCAGTTAGTAGCAAGGGCTAACATCAAGACAATAAGATGGGGGATTTTCCTCACTAATCACAGCTGATACATGGGTGAGTTAGTCAAGCTGGTCAGAGGGGAAGAACAGGCGGGACAGCACACAGTCGAATTGAGCAGACTCTAGTGGGACCTCAATCTGATAGCCTGAACCCAGAGTACATTGTATTTAACGTCATTAACACAGTTATCTAGGCTTGTTCGAGCCTGATATTCAGCAACGGTTTACTACTAGCGACTAGGACTTTGACACAGAGCTAAATCACATTAGCGCTCCAACGGCGCTCGCCTACGCTCCCTATCGGTAACGAGAGGTACTGCAAAAGGCAGATGCCGGTGAGTCTACACGGAAGTGGTCGCTGGTCCTTAAAACTACGTACAGTTACGTACAGCTAAAGGAGAAGGGATTGTCTAATATAATTTTCCCCCTGTATTCTGAAAGGTATTTTGCTTTTCAGAGAATATGCACATTTGCCAAAATGTCATATCATTGTGCTTTCTCTCCACCTCCCCCCATATATACATACATATATATATTTAAATATTTTATTTGTTTGATCTTACTTTATTTTTTGTGAAATACAAAATACTGTTTACTGCGTGGCCAGACAGTGTAGTTTCTATTATTTGTGTTCTGGGCAGTGACTCGGTTACTAGTTCTAGCAAAACTGAAAAACTATCTTCTATCAATAAGTGCCTGGCAGCAAAGTTACACTTCTACATTATGGAAAAAAAAAACCCAAACAAACCAAAACGAAGGTATAGCAGTGTGAGTGTTCATCTAATCTAATGGGCAACAGTAATTCGCTGAGTATTACCTATCTTTTGAAATTAAAATGACTGATAGTTTCTAGCCAATAGGTGAAAAATTCATATATTTCATGTAACTCAGAATGTGCTCACAAGATTCAATTTTAGTATTTTGATAGCCAACTTGCCCTTCACTGTGGAGTGGTAAAAAAAGTCTGTGTTAGGGGATTTTTCTTGCAGATCTCTTTGACAAGTGCTCACATATCCCCAGAAGTGTTCATCTGATATCGGCTGTTACAAAATACCATAAAAATTTCTAGTAAAAGAAGAATGAACAAAAGTTTCTGTACTTTCCTTTTTAGATAGAAAAATTTGTTGGCAGTAGTTGAACATAGTATATATTGAACATAGTCTATGGTTTTTTGTTCATCTGATGATTTATTAGATACATTTTCTACAATTTTAACAGAAGTTGCTGCTTTGTTATTGAATAGAAAGGACACTTCAAAATTATTCTCTTCAAGGAATAATTGTTACGTAAAGCATACACTTTTATGTAAAGCATAAATGCACTTTACAGGTGCAGTGAAATCAAGTGCAACCTTGCTGGAATAAATAAGTGTTTTCTGTGCTGATGAACTTCATAGGTAATAATTCTCTAGTCTTTCCCATTTTAGATTCCACACCCCCACAAGAATTTTCACATATCCCAAAGAATTTTCACATATCCTTTGAATTAGAAGTCAACAGCAAAGTCCATTCACATTTATGTACTATTATTTTTGCATTAAATACTACCCATTTAATCACCAACAATGTCTTGCATGAAGAGCTTACAGGAATTTCACTGGAGGATGCTACTTCAGGGTTGGTTTTTTTTTTTTAATTACTGAACTTTCTAAGATATAAAGCTCATGTTTCAATTTTATTGTAGGCATGTATGTTTATTGTGTGAAACTGCATGTTGATTCATTGATTTGATGGAAATAGATGTGTTAAAGTATAAATATATTTTTAATTGCAGCCCTTAAATATTTGAACCTATTGGTATCTTCTACAGTCATGAGTAGTAACCAGGATTCATTCTTTTCAGAATTGCTTGTTTTAAAGCTATTCTGAATTTTACTTCATTGTCAAGGTTGACAATAGGAACTATGTCAATATGGTATGACAGTGCTATGGTCAAGGCATGACGATAGGAACTCTAGGAACTGTGACAGCTTTCAACTAACTAATATTTTGAACTATTCTTCAAGACTGTTCCATGTTTTGAAAGTTATCCCTGAGTACTTGAGTGCCACATGTCATGGGATACCATTTCAGATGAATGAGTAAACTTCTTCCTTCTGTTCTAGTTCTTCAGCGCAATTCTGTGGAAAACCTGCTCCTGCACTTCAGGTGCAACGGGCTGGCTTCAGTGGAGTTTGAGCAAAGCAGGATCCTGGCCTTAGGATTTAAATATTTTGATGATGTAAAGGTTAGAATACTCTATGTAACTAGTATGTTCACTAGACACCAGTCATTTTCTAGACTTTCTCGGCAGGCAGACTAGTGTACTTAGATAAGGTATTTCATTGGAAATCCCATACCATGTACTGCAGCAGACACGGTTAGCAAGACCTGAACTATACATAGTAACCTCTGTGGAGAAAAGACTTCCATTATCTTAAACAACGAAGTTCAGAGCCAGAAAGATAAAGGCATTTTATTTTCCCTTGTTATTTTAAAACCTCTAACCTTCAGCATCAAAAATGGGATATAGATGCTTCCATGATATGAATGGAAAAAAAGCGCAGAAAGCTTAATGACTGTTTTTTTTTGATGTGAGCAAGTTTCTTCACATGAATCTGTCATTGCAGCAAGTATTTAAGCTACAGTACTATACATCTTCTTTGACTGAAGTCTCATCTGACTTATTCAAGAATGTGATGGCTTTGGGAAAAAAAAAATCCCCAAGTGGAAATATAAATGAAGCTTTATTTTGTGCTCAAGTTAAAAGGGTATGACACCAACAGGTAGAAAGTGATTTACAGCAGCTGACAAGTGGAACTGTTAGTTCTGCTTTTAATCTGTATGCCTTTTTTGCATCTGGTGTTAACCCTATGTCTATCAGTAGTCCCAACAGAAAAGCAAGAAGCCAAAGTAACGTCGTGCCATCAAAACAGAATGTGATTTGTCATACCACAGAGATCCCTGAGGGATGAGTGACTCTGATGAAAGGCTGTCATTCTGTGATATTCTGAGAAAGAATCTTCTAAAAGTCAGAGAAATTGCAAGGGTCACTTCTGCAGAATCAGAGTTAATGCATTGAAAGTTGCAGAAGCATCTATTGCTTGCTGAAATCTCGGCTTCATGAACAACTCAATAAAAATCTCTAGTAACCAAATTCCAGATGGGAACTGGCATTAACAGATGAAAGTTGTTTGAAATTAAGGTGCACTTAAACATGTGTGTACAAAGATACAGATGGTCACATTTGCAAATTTGAGCTTAAATTTGTACCACTGAAAGAGGCCGTCATTATTTAAAGGCATACTTCTGAAAGATACTTAAAAGTGAATCTTAAACAAGGCTGTCTTCTTTGTATTAAAAAGACTTTGGAGTAGGCAGATGTTGTATCTATGATTCCTATTCAGTTATATTCAGTAGAAAAAATACTTAGGTCCCTCTCCCACACAAAATCTAAACCAATCCTTGTAAAAAAGACAGCAGCAGACAGCGAATTTTGGTATGGGCAGCTTATTTTTCAAATCTTTTTTATTTTAAATTAATTTAATCCTATGAAAGTCTTAAAAACCTCATCAGAGTGAACTTCGCAGCAATGGAATGTTGGGGTTTTGGGGGTTTTGTTCCTTGTTTGTTTTTCCCCCTACAAATGGTTTTCTGGTAGGAATATAAAATAAGTATACCTGGTGAGTAGCTATGCTCTATAGGCACAGGTGGCAAAGGTACAGCCATGATGTGATCGCTTAGGTTCAGAGTAATTTGTAAGTCATGAATTCATCTATTGCACATGGGCAAAGGTAGGTGTTCATTCTGCTTATCATAGAGATAAATCATAGTCTGAAGATACCTATCTCTTCCTTGTTGCTTAAATGATTACTTACATCAGATTATACTGTTTAGACAGCAAAGGTAGGTGAGAGAAATCTTCCTGCAAACAGCTGGAGAGAATAGTGAGCAGATAATTAACTCTTCTGTAGCGCAGCACTTATAAAATTAATGAAGTATGGCCAGTGGTTTTTAAAGAAAAGTGAGCAAAATATGATAAAAAGCAATGACATTTTTTTGTTTTAAATCTAGAGAAACTTAACTAAGGCTGTGCTTACCACAGCTACTTTTGAGTACCTAAAAGCTAGATGGGAGTATCATTGTTCTTTAATCCTCTGCATTCTAAGGAAGAAGATAAACTATACCAGTGTGATTCTTTTTGTGCTTTCTGAATGCTTAAGGAGCCAGGCAGCTATTTTATAGTAAGTTACTTAATGTTGCAACGGTACCAACTGTTGAGACGATACAGTATTCCTTCACAAACAAGTGTGGTTTTTATTTCTTCCTTCTTTTCAACACCTTTCCCAGACCTCTATTAGTATCATTGGTATAGCTGATAAATAGTAAACTGTATTTGGCTAGAAGGCTCTCTGTAAACTGTCAAATGAAACTTATCACTCAAATTTCACTTAAACACAACAAAACGCTGAATTTTCTAAATGCAAAATTACAGTGCAGCTGTTCCTGAGGGTAGCTAGTTATGAAAGGGATAATACATGGTGCAGATTTATTTCAAACGCTGAATGCTTTATGGTCTTCTATAGCTTTTTGAAGACTGTTCACAACTCTAACAACTACATCAATATGCATTAATTTTGTGGGAAACTACTGATGTTTCATATCTACATACAGGAGCTCTGTCGGTGAGGCGAGTTGCAGAAGAATTGTCTGAGGTAACAGTAAGTTGTGTTGGTCTTGCTAGGAAAGGAAGTTGCTGACATTATGGCATGCACCTTGTCTCCTGAGTTCTCACACAAAAGAAAGGCCTTAACTTCAAGGTTCTTCTCACCACTATTTGGAAATGGCATTCCTGTCTCTCACAGCTGGGGATTCTGTATCTGTAGAAGGTGATGGGCTGTGGGCATTCAAGGCCATCTCTGAAGCTTCCCTTCCTTGTGCTTCTTCACCTAGAAATTTTGGGGGAGGGAGGATGGATTGGATTCACTGATAAATGTCAACACTTATGTTTTCCTCCCAAATTATATGTTTAAAGATACTAATATGATGGTTCCAGTCTTTTGCACAGTTACCCAGTCACCAAGTATTCAGCCAGTATATGCAAGTCCGGGATCATTCCTTGCTTCTTGATGTTTGGACCTACTGTTCAGATAAATGCTTGTATTCCTGCTTTTTGGAATATTCTGCAAAAGGTTGTGCTCAGTTTCTCCTATGTACAAAGTGAATTCATGTCAGTAATAATTACATTGTTGCCTGAAGCAAGAAAATGACTGTAATGCTTGTTTTAATAGGGGAATATGTATGGTCTAAAAGGGGAATGTTCATAGAGTCACTTGTGAGATCTCAGCTGCCATCTTTCCATATAATTAAATCAGGGTGCCTCCACAGGGCAGCTTATCCCATCTTAAAGTAGAAGCGAGGTGCAGTTCATCCTACTAGATCTAACTGTGTCTCATGAAAATAGAGGATGCAGTTCACCTACGATTTATTATCTAAATAGTAAATCAATGTCTCTGCTAGGAACTTAAGTTCCCACTCAGTTCAAAGGAGGTTATAGCTAATATGGAAAATAAACCTCTACTGCAGTTCAGAGCTGATTAAAGTAGACTAATAGTTTTATTTCGCCATGTTTCGAAATACATCCCCAATGTAATAATACCTCCATTGTATTCCACTGAAATCTAGTATCTACATTTTAATGAAGAGATTTTTTTTGTTTCTATTCAAGCTAACTCTTTGATTACAAAACTGAAAATCAATTACTTATCAACCACTGTTCTTGACAGTCATTTATCTTTCAAGATTTCCCATTATCACATTATTTGCACCAATTCACTCAAAAGATTGCTGTATTTCGGTTTCAATATCTTCAGCTTTGTATCTATTTGCAAAGGTAATTTGGGTGAAATTCTTGTAATTCTTTAACGCTTCATTGCTAATTGCTATGGATTCATTTTCACAATTAAAACAATACTGTTGAAAGTACTCCTAACCTTGTAATAAGGGGTTGGGGTTTTTTTAGCTTTCACTTTCTTCTAGAGTTTGTAAGCAACAAGACTAATTCGATACAGTGCTTAATATGGTTAGGGGAAGAAATGACAGCTTGTGAAGGCACTTTATCTTGGGTTTGAACAGCATTTGAATTAGATTTTTTTTATTAGCCTATTCATTGACATATTAACAAAAGATGAAAAAAAAAGCTGAGAGATGAAGACTGGCTTAATTCCATATGATCTGTTCACTATTTGGAGCATAAATCAAAGCTTTCTCGTTATGTGGTATTTCTTTATGACTATTATTTGTCTGTTTAAAAGCAACATTACAGAGCAAACCTCAACAATGATGAGCAACATGTTGATCTTGCAGAGCATATTTCACCTCATGTTACTTGTGGTTCTGTTAAAGACAATAATAGCTGAGTCTTATGATATCTTTTAATGGCATTGCAATCAAAAAGAATCCTTTTGATTATATGGTAGCTGAGCAGTCTGTTGGTACTAGGTTTAATGATACCTTTTAGCAGTCTTATGTAACCATCCCATTTGTTCAGGACATACTCACATACTAAAGCAAATTATAGAAAGACATTTCTGTTTTCTTCCAGCTTGTTTACTTTCATTTAATCACAGTTTCCTTCTCCTCAAATTGTATTTTTTCTGTCCTTAGGATTCTTGTCATTTTTATTAATACTCAGCTACCATCTCAGGTCTTTTATACAGTTTCTTCTTACAGATACAGCTTTTGATATCATGTCAGTAAAGTACAGCCAAACTTCTGTTTTCTGTGTATTTTAATAACTTCTAATAACAAAATCCTTATTGCTAGTATTCCACAGAACTGAGTTCTCTTCATGCACTTTCTGTTCGCATTATCTGAACATAAGTTGTTCTTGTAGGGCACAGCCGTCTGTATTTCGTGATGACACACTAATTTGTTCTTTCTATGACTCGTTGATAAATCCCATTTCTGCCTTATCATAGACGAATGCAAATAGCTTGTCCTTAATGCTTTGGATACAGTTCAAATTCTCACATAAAATTGAGAGATTTGATTCCTCTTGATTTTTAGTCAGAATACAGGGCATGTACATGGTTTCATTTGATTTTTTGTCACAGTGTCCTAGATTCAGCAGTAGCAGTCATTTTTTTTCTCTTACTTAGTAGCTGGTGCAGTGCTGTGTTTTTGACTTTTGCCCTGGGAACTGTGCTGATAACACCACTTTTTAGTTACTGCTCAAATGTTTAGTCTCACCAAGGACTTTCTGAGTCTCATGCTCTGCCACGGAGGAGGGGAAGCCGGGAGGAAGCAGAGACAGGACGCCTGACCCAAACTGACCAAAGAGGTATTCCATACCATAGCATGTCATGCCCACTATATAAACTGGGGGCAGTTATCCGGAAGGGTTAGATCACTGCTCAGTTGGTCTGGGTATTGGTCAGCGGATGGTGAGCGGTTGTATTCTCCTCCATTGTTATTTCCCTTATCATTATTATTATTGGTGATAGCAGCAGTGGTTTGTGTTATACCTCAGTTACTGGACTGTTCTTATCTCAGCCCGTGGGAGTTACATTCTTTCTATTCCATGGACTTGTACCTGGCCGTCCCGCTGCTCTTCACCGTCCTGGCCCTCGTCCTTGCCTCTGCCTTCGTGAGGCTGTGGGGAGTTGAGGGGGGGCGGCCCCAGGAGCTGCTGGAGGCCAAACCGGCCCAGGAGAATGGCCCTGGGGACCAGGAGGCCAGGAGGGAGTGGCTGCTGGTGGTGGAGGTCAGGGCAGTTGAGGAGGGGACGTAGGAGTCTGCTG
>JARCZZ010019442.1:0-56597 GCA_030323915.1 Brotogeris chrysoptera | reverse complement strand
CAGGCTGAAAGTCAAAATCACAACACTACACTATCTCCTTAGGAGAAAAATGACTGCTACTGCTGAACCCAAGGCACAGGTTTACTATTTCTCCTGGTGTCTCTCTTGAAATATTAAAATTATCAGCACGGCAAGACATGAAGCAGTTGAACAAGGTGGTCTTTAAGAAAATCAGATATTGCTCATTAGCCAAAAATTGATCTCACACACTTACATGAAAACCATTTGGTGAAACAGACAGATCTGTGGTGATCTTTAGTCAAAGTCAATTTATTTTTGTTTATTTTATTGCGGGAGCACCAGCTTCTGAGATTTAAATGAAAAAGACTGAACTGCAATGTGTTTCAGAACAAATGTTTGGGCAGTGCCTTCACTCCCTTGTGTTTTTCCTTTTACTTCTGTCTCCCAGTATGTATGTTGCACTTTCACAAGGGAGACAGTAGAGGCAATGTAAAGGGATTCCTAGTGCCCAGTACACTTTCCTGTCCAAGGAAACCCAACACTCAAAGAAAAAAATGCCAAACTACTTTTTCCCAATTCATGGTTGATTAAAAAAATTGTATTTTCAGCTTCAGCCTTGCTCATAGGGTTCTGCTTCTCTGGAAAAAGTTTGGGATTCACATATAGATCAATTAAGATATGTCCTTACTTTATTTATTTTTCTCAAAATGCATATAAGTAATTCTGTTCAGAGCTTTAAAATCCACCTTCATTGAATTCATCATAACATTTATTATGTCTTCTTACTTAAAAGTATAAAATGCTTCCTGTCATTTTCTCTCCAGAGTTATAACACCCCAACAAAGGCTTTCAGTGTTCACCTGAAGTACCCTGCTCTGAAGAGCTATTGGCTGCATATAAGTTTCTTCCTCTTGAGCACCTAAAGGAAAATGTCTGGGCATTGCAAAGCCCTTGTGTCTTCACAGAGTGAAAAGGGGATGAGAACCTCTACCTAGTGGTCAAAAGTGCTGCAAAGCATATTTGTCCTTCAGCATAAATACAACCTTAGGGCTCTATTGAATCATATACACGGCTGCTAGCTCTGGCACCCTCTGGCACACTCTCCTGGGTGCCTTCCTCACATTTTTAGGCCGTACAGGCAAATAGTGCAAAACAACACAAGCAGATTTGTAAAGCAAAACATTTGATACAAGAGGGCCTGCTGTCCACACTACACGTTTTTTGGGGAAAGGTATTTCAGTTTGGTTCTACTCCAGTCCCATGGACCAAACAGCTATCAGCAAGTGGTGTACATCATGCGCACTTCTTGAGTGTTTCAGCTTGCTATAATCAGAAGGAAATCCTGCTTGTGTGTTCCGACATTGCTCATGAAATGAAGCACAAGTATGCATGGTAGAGACACTTGTCTTAGAACATATTTCTGGTTAGAACCAAGACACTAATGTGGGCCTACCCATAGTCAGCTGAAATATCTAGGTTTGCAGGCACTTCTATAGTTAGTGGAGTGGAGATATTTCAGAGGGTAGTTGAGATCTTTGGAAGATTGAATTGCTATTCTAAGGGGTCTCTTTCTCTCACAGTTAAGGAGCTGAACTTGACTGCTTCAGAAAGTCAGCTGAAACTCAGCTTGATGTCAGAAACATTCCTATAACTTAGAACTGAGGTTTTAAAGAAGACTAAAATTAAGATGGGAGATATGATCTGCAGAATTGATGTTAATGGTCTGCTTTATCAAACTTCCCAAGAAGACTCTACTGTTAAGAATGATCCTCTGTTAAAATCAGGGAAGAGCACCTGCTTACAGCTGCAGTTCTCTTTGAAGAGATTTAGGAGCCTACAGAGAAATAAAAAGATGACCCGTGGCACCAAATATAAATAATGAGCTGTGTAAATAAAATATTTATCTTTTTTTGAATGTATTTCTTAAAAAGTGTTAATAAAAACTGAGAAGAGTCAGCAACAGCAATCTCTATTAGCAAGTCCCTTTCTTTGGTGCTTTCCTTTTTTAAATTGAGACATTTCAAGTACCCTACACTGTCTAAGAAACAGTAGGAAAGATTTTGGTGTTTTGAACAACGTGGTCTATTTAGCCAAACATAGCTAATGTAGTATAGAGACCACATTTGGAAACAACTGCTAGTCAGACATCAGTTAGCTTTGTTTTCAGACTGAATGTCAATAGACAATGAAACCACCTAAATTAATCTAAGTGGCAAGCTAAAAAGAGGCCTTTGAATTGCATCTTTAAACAGGATGTAGAGGCTAGGACCCATCTGCAGAGGTTAGGTACCTGAAGCACAGTCAGACACTGGAGCCAAGCTAGGCACTTGAATTTCATGGGACAAAAATAATCAAAATTATCTGTGGACAGTGAGAACATTTTCAACCATGATATAATCTGTGTTCCCCAGATGTCCTTGGAAAGAATAGCATGCCTAAGCCATGGAGGTAGACTTTTCTTCATAAAAGATGAATTAGAATAGGAAGAAGCAGGATGATATGGCTTTCTGGGACCCCACAACAACAGGCCATAACTTCCCAAATGACACCTAAGTTCCTGGCATGGTTCAGGAGAAAGGGCCAGGGTACATGCATCAGCAGTATGCTGGTCTCAGAAGCACATTAAAACCAGATTTCAGCAGGAGAACAACTTTTTTTCACCTTCTTGTAGTGTTCTACTCTTCTTAATTGTATTTCCCCACCCTATTCCTAGATTTCTTTGCCAGTCGCTGCCATAGTCCAAATGTTCACTAACTCCAATGGCTGCTGAGGACAGGTCTTCACAAACTGCAGATAAGGAACTTGAACAAGTCCAGCTTGAACCACTGGGCTCACCAATTCAGACTGGTCTTACAGGACTAAGAACCACATCTAGTTCGCTGCCTCCAAACCGCAAAAAGAAAGAATTTTGTCTCTAAGTGGCAGCCTGCTTCTGTGACAGAAGCCTCTTCCAGTTTGGCATCTTGATCTAAATGAACCAGACCAGATAGTCCAGGCAGAATGAACACCAAAGTCAGAGAAGAGAATCATACAATCATAAGATTGTTTGGGTTGGAAGGGACATTCAAAGTTCATCTAGTCCAATCCCACAGCAATGAACAGGGACATCTTCAACTAGATCAGGTCACTCAAAGCCGCGTCTAACCTTGCCTTGAGCACTTTTAGAGATGGAGCAGCCACAACCTGTTCCAGTGCCTCATCACCCTTGTTCTAAAAAATTACTTATTTCTGGTCTAAATCTACCCTACATTATTTTAAAAGCATTACTCCTTGTCCTATCACTACAGGAGAGCTGGATGCTAGGGTTTCAATGATACTACACATGGAATTTATGTGCTCAGGAAGCAGAGTATCAATGTCATAAAAATATAGGCACCTTCACTATGGATGTGCAGGAGAGACTACTCGTGTACCTTTAGCAGCTAATCTTAGATATCTTAATAGACAGTAGGAATATGGAAAGGTCAGCAAAGTCAATGGTGGATAAGTAGATGCTCACACCAGCTCAGAAGGAAGCCTAAATTAGGCCAGATGAATCCCAGCCAGTGAGTCAGAAGCAGAGCAGCGGGAGACAAAGAAACTAATTCACAATTGACATCTTCACAAACTCCATAAAAGTATCCCTAGTGATCTGTCTACTGTTCGTATGTTCTTTACAAAAAATTTTGTGGCTCTGCACAGATGTTCAAGGGATGAGGGGAATAAAGAGCATTTTTTGGCATTATCTGTGGCTGATGTTAGAGCCAGAAATCAGAGGTGGATAAGAATCACATGGAGTCATAAGCACTGAAAATAAGGCAGCTTGACTTTCAGGTCCTTGATAGAGCCTTTTAGTTGTCAGAGTTTAAAATAGAATACTTGGATAGTGGAAGAAAGTTGAAAAGAAAAAGAAACTTAGCTATATAATTTTATTGTCAATTTTAAAAATCTTAATAGTGTATTTTTAATTTGATAATTTAACTTCCCTGCCTCCCCATGATACTTATAAAAATAAAAAAGTACATTCTTTATTTTAGCCAAAAGTACTATATAAACAAATTCCAACGAATGCACTCAATTAGAATGATAGACTACAGTAATGAGTGCACTTGATTACATTTCCGTTTCACAAAGCAATTCACATTTGCTACTAATGTGCTAAAATTTGTGCCAGTCAAAATAAGCTTGTCTATAACAGCAAGAGAAAACCGTCAAAATACACTACTCAATTCCTCTCTCACTCATACTAATTTTATGCTGGAATCACTACAATTTTTCTCAAGAGTTGTTCTTGACATGACAGTTAATTCTACCACTTCAATTGATGGTATGTGTACTAATTCATGCATGTAAGTTTCCATGTACTTGATAACATTTTCACATGTATACATTATTCCTGTAAGAGACCAATCAGCTTCCATGAGCCACAGTTACATTGCTCAGTTACACACAGCAAAAGAGACTATTTGGATAGTTTTTCTTAAGGCTTTTTTTGGGTATCAATCATAGAAAACTCACAGATGTCTTGAAGGAAGCACTCTGCTGAACAAACTAAGAGAAAAATGCAAAGCAAAAGAGTCTCAGGCCAGTTCCAAATACCTACCAGGTCTACTCCATTTCTAATGGTTTCCTTTTCCCCAGGAGTCCAGGAGCTATTATCTCTCCCACTGGTCAGAAAATCAAAGTTGGACTACCCCAAAGAACTAAATAAAAATCTGTAGCACGCACTCATGTTCTGGTTCTTTTTTGGTGTGGAGAGTCAAAAAAGAGACCCGGTTAGTCTTCTCACTCACTCCCTTAACAAAAAAACATGAGAGTACAGAGTGTTCTTCCTTTCAGAAAAATATGTGCAACCTTTAGTGTTGTCCTGCACTAACTGCAGACCCCTGTCCGTTCAAGCAGCAGGCATTTTTGTCCTGCTCTGGCTAGTCACCTGCACAACTTCTTTTCTTCCTTTTATTACTGCTGTACTCACTCAGTGCAGGCATTCCTTCCACTGGCAGACTTTTGGCAGGGTTTGTGGAGTACAGCTGACTGCATATCAATCGCCATTAACTCTATATTGCACTGGCTCCATCTCAAGCTTGCATCCTCCCCTTGCAGCAGTCCTCAATAGGTTATTTTTATCAACATTTTCTAATTAAGCAGAGGTGCATTATTCTGGTTGCCTGGAATGTAACTAACTGGACCATGAACTTTACCCCTGAAAGCTGTCTACTTCATCTTCAGCCAGATATTGCTTTTTCCAACATATGATAACATACTGATATACATATATATATATATGTAAATGGTAATGCCAAACAGCAAGCACCATTAAGTCTTCAGCAAAAAAACCCGTAAAGTTCAAAGTAACTGATCCGATATGCTAAAAAAAATTCAGTTCTGACAGTGAGACATCAGATGACAAAGCAAAGCACTTCAAAACCTGAGATCAGCCTGAGGGGCTAGCTAAAGATAACAAAAAAGTGTGGTCATCTTGGACCACTGCTAAAAATGCTGTGCTCAACAAGTGTCAACTCAGCTAAGAGATTAGCAAATAATTGACACAGTCAACAGTCTCTGTCCAGAGCTACACTAACATGCTGATGGCATTTCCTACGATGGGCCTCAGAGAGCAAGACAGTACACAGTAGAACTAGTGCGTGGGAAACTTGGCATTGGCAAGCAGGCATGTATCAAAACAGGTTTGATGCTTACAGTTTTCTAATGTTGAGGAACAATGCCCTTTGAAAGAATATTTTTATTTTGTGGGAATGGTTTTGCAAAGAGGCTTTCTTCAGTGTGCAATCAATTCTGAAAAGAAAAAGGAAGACACAGATTTCTGTCAGTTTTTATTTATTATTTTTTAATTTGAGCATTGTTTGTTGTACTTTGCTTGAATTAGCTATTTACTTTATTTCCACCCAGGACTGTTTTAAATCTTTTTACTGGTAAGTAATGCACCTCAGAAATGACAATACATGCTGAAGAGGTTGCTTAGCTAATGCAGACTACTTCAACTTCTCTTTTTGCCTTGCAGATTGCATGTCTGAACAGGAAGGAACTGGCAACTGCAAACTGTTTTAAGTCATGAATGAAGTTTAAAGGAGAAACAAAAGACAATTACATAGTATACAGGTTTAATATTTTATAAACCTAAATACTATAGTGGCAGCAGGATTTATTTATACGCAACAAATGAAAAATAAATGTCTGACTTCAGTCTTTGTTTCAAATGCACTGTCAGAAGAAATACACAAGCTAGTAGCTCCTCTAATAGAATAGGATTTTAGAAAAACATAGACACCTTCCCTGACTGCTGGCAAACTGAAAAGTGTTAGGCTCTTCCCTGTAAAAAAATAACAATATTCACTTGGTTTGAGTGTCCCAAGAGCAAAATTGATAATGAAACTAGATTATTCCCACCAAAGTATTTTTATTGTGTTCCCCATCATGCTATTCAGCACCTTTTAAAGAAACATTGTTGCACTG
Organism: Brotogeris chrysoptera; assembly: GCA_030323915.1. Classification (NCBI taxonomy): domain Eukaryota; kingdom Metazoa; phylum Chordata; class Aves; order Psittaciformes; family Psittacidae; genus Brotogeris; species Brotogeris chrysoptera. The sequence continues at coordinate 50,183 of JARCZZ010019442.1, read as the reverse complement.
TAATTCCAGTGTGAGACATTTAGCTAGCCCTATGAACAGGCAAGCAGCAGGAAGGGGTTGAGGGGGAGCTGTATAGTGAGCTAACAAGAGTGATGAGAGAGGCAATTGCACATTTATTATGTTTTGGGTCTCACATTCACAAGGCAAAAAGTGAAGTAAGAAGATTGGGACTGAGAAAAAATGACTGACTCTTTTTGTGCGAGAGATATGGGCAAAGGACTGCCAACCTCTTACAAAACAGTGAAAGCTGAACATGGGGTACACAGCCGGGTCCTCATCCTTCTTATCTGCCTTGGGGCCTGAGCGCTAGCTTGCAGGAATGTAGGTAGTGGCATCATGTTGTAGTGACACAAAAATGTCTCCTTGCATGGTTTCTGCTCATTCATGGAAAAGCTGCTGTTTTCCTTTTCTGTTTCTCTCTGCCATTATCTGAGTCTCATCAGTCAGTGGTTTCATTTGTTTGCTTAGAGCTACTCTTGTGGTTTACACCTTGTTATCCTTCATGAAGGAGTTTCTTTGAAATAAGTTAGTTGATGGTTTTAATATTCACTTTGTTATTTCCCTCTGAGTAGGTGGTCCTGCCTATATCTGGCTTCAGTCTTTCTAAACCCTACAGAATTTGGGAAGGGGATATTCGTCTTACTGGAACTTGGGAGGGGAGAATATAACACCTGCCAGAAACTTATCAGGTAGGAAAACACCACCAGGACATGGACATCAAGGATGGGGCGGTGGACAGGCTGTCAGTGATATCAGGATGTCTGGCTTCCCAGGAATCCACCCAGAGGGCTAAAAGCGAGTGACCAGTCTCAATGCCTGTGGACCAGGCTTTCCATTCTGGAATGGTGACTTCCAGACCACAGTCCTTCCCGGCTTTCTGTTCGCTGAAATACCACTGCTACAAAGGCGTTGGGCTTAAGAATTGCTTGGAAAGGTGGAAATAAAGCAGCGTTTGACTTTACATAAGTGATTTTTATTTTTTTTTTTCTTATTTTTGGAGTTTTTTGTTGTTTTGTATTTTGTTGGGGGTTTTTTGTTTGCTGCTTTTTTTTTGCTTGATTTTATTTTAATTTTTTTTTTTTTTATTTGCCTGGTTTTTAATGGGGATGAGAAGAAGAGTAAGTAAGAATATATTCTCTTTTTAGACAGGACTCTTTCCACCTTTTGAAAAATTCCTGTGCAATAAGAATTCTAATTTCTGCGCACTTCTAAAAATCTCAAGCCATGTGCTCTATCGTGCATCATTATTAACAGTAAATTCTGAAGAAAAATCTTCTAATCAGACACTTGAACACATGCAAATACAGAATGTTATGAACAGATAGAACATATGTCCATATCTGATGCATTCCAATTTTACTCATGACTCATTTTTCACAGATCTTGAACAGTAAAAATATATGATTTATGGATGTGTGTCTAAGGTTACAAAACAAAATGCTTAATGTTTCCTAGAAATGCCTTTAGAAAAACCAAACAAAACAATATAAAATCCCCAGATGCTTGCAAGTCAAAATGAAACGACTTTTTCGGGACAAGATTTCCCATTCTTAGAAATTAGAAATGAGGTCCAATTCCTACTTCGAAAATAAAAAAGGATAAAAGAGGTAGTTTCTGAAATAATAAAGCTATTTTGAGGATAAGCTCCACCTTTACTGCAAAGATACCCAAATTTAAATATAATTTTCAAAACCAAATTTGGGAGAACCCCAAATTCACAATGCATGAAATAACATTTGAAGACTACCACATGCATTCTCTTTTTGCCTCTCCAACCTGTTCATCAAACTGCACACATAAACACTTCCTTTCAAATGCATACTCAACCCTGCTTCTTAAAAAGCCTTTTATTAGAACAAAGCCTTAGCAGGTGCCAGGCCAGGAAAAAAGATACAGTGAAAATGAATTATTCTTTTCCTTTTCATAGAACACGAGTAAAATAAAAAAAAAGTTAGAATTGGCAAGTAGATTTGGCTTCAAAATATCTAAACTCTCCAGCAGTTCTCCAGTGCCAGACAGATATTATTTTATAAGTGATATCAACATGGGAAAACACTGCATTGTAAATGTCCTCTGGAAATCACAGTTCTTAACTGTTGCATGCACATTTTGTTGGCAAAATGATTATTTTACTCCTACATAGGTCCAAAGAATCTGGACCAAAGTTAGCTATGATATATGTCATTCAGAGGAGAACGAAGAGGTTCAAACTTCTTATTGTCCTAATTTGGAGGCTGTACTGGGAATAGGAGAGAAGGGCAGAGATCCCTATGGTCTTCACAGAACCACACAGAGCGCTAAACTCTTCCTGACATTTGCACTCATGACACAGCCTGAGGGGCACATGTGCAAGCTGTGTGCCTGTGCCAGCCAAAGAGGTGCAGCTGGGCAGCCACATTGCTTATCACATGCATACATCTTCCCCCCACACACACCCTCCAAAGCTTTGGACTATGTCCACTATGCATTTATAGTAGGCCTTAACAGTGTAGGCTTTAATATCCACCTAGTGAGAGTTTTCATTGTGTTTGTTGGGAATTTATGAGAACTTGGTTGCCTAATTCTTTGTGGTCTTGCTCACTATATTTTTCATTTACACAGAAACTTTAACTAAAAGTGCAATTCTTAAAGTCAATTAAATCAGGGTGTCTTTTTTTTTTTTTTTGCGGGGACACTTTCAGATCGATCTCAGCCTGGTTTATATTGATTTTTTTACTTGCAGAACTCAATCTACATTGCTAGCTCCAAATGAACAGAAGTACGCCTGTGTGAGGCTTTGCAAGAACGTAGTGTGCAGGGTGGGAGCAAAGCACACAGTGAGAAGCTGCAGTGCTGTTACCAGAGCAAACCAAAGCCCTGAATGCGGGGCTCCATCACCGAGAGCTCCATTAAATCCTGCTGAGTACATAACCACCTGGCATGGGGACAGAGTGCTTTCTCAGCCTATTTATTAGAATTGGGGTTTGAGGGAAAGGGAGGGAAGAGTGAGGATATGAATCGGAACTCCAATGGTAACTAAATAAACCCAGTATATTCCCCCTAAATATAGAGTTATTCCTAAAGGGGGATAAGAAATATACTTCCTCCACTGCAAGGCCAAGGTTAAAGCCTTAAGTTTGTGTCTGTGCTCTGTGGACTGTGCTAGGAAGATCTTTCCTTCCTTCCCCTCTGCCTCCTCACCACCTTCAAGGTCACAAAAATAAAAGCTCAACGAGCTCAAAGGCATTTTGTAAAAGCATTTGATAAACTAGTTGTTCACAAGACTAGCGCACTGAATAGGGCTCAAGCTCATTAAAATGAAGGGCTCTGTCATGCAGTGACACGGCACACAGCTCTGGCGTCACAGCAGATAGCATGAAACAGAGTTTCCAAAGCTGCAGTAATTCAGGAAGGCTGGACAAGGGCTGTATAGTGCCTTTTAACTGTTTCCATCTCCTAAAGCAGCAGTCCAGCATTGCAAATTCATGTCAATGACAGGAGGAAAACAGAAACCAGCTCCATTTGACATTTTAGGTAGTGGGAAAAATTAGTGCTGCCACCTGGACCCTGAGTGGTGATCTGTGGCAGCACCATTATAGCTGTTTTGGAGGTGATAGCGCTGGCTGTGGAGGGTAGGGAGTGGTAGCAGGCGGGAGGTCCAAGCACCCTCGTGTGACAGGCCAGCCAGGATGGAAAGGATAAAAAGTCAAGTTCACACCCCGAGTGTTAATTGGTTCTTTTATTTACTCTACATTAAAATCTGTGAAAATTAAAGGCCCAAAAGGGACTGTAGTGATTCTGGGCTTCCAAGCGCTGCAGTAATATGGCTATTTGAAGTTCTTTGATCATTTGGATTTAATGAGAACATTCCTATGAAAGACACAATTCACTCGCAGGCAGCATGTGAAACCAGCCTGACCTGGAGGGATCAGTCATTTATACTGCTTCTGGTTCCCAGCACATCCACAGGCAAGCCACTGTTAAGGCTTCTCAAGAGTTTATATTTACTCTGAACTGTAGATTGAATATGAACTGGGCTTCTTTTTAAAAGTGATGGCATGGACAGGCACCTATTCTTGTTTGTGAGCAGAAGCCAGTCAACATGGCTGCCTAAAATGTTCTTCTGTCAAAATCGCCACTTGAACTTTCCACCTCACGCTTTCCACTTCACCCTCTTTGCCACCGTGGGTGAAGAAGCACAATGGATTTTTCCCTCGGACATCATTGCTGCCCCTTTCACACCAGCTGAACCAGGAGAAAGCTGCCAGCAGCTGCTGCGAGTTCTGCCCCCAGCAGAAGTCTCCTAGCAAAGATATGTCTCCTGCAAACATCAGGTCAGCACAGTTGGCCAGCAGCACCCCTGATGATGTGTGTATACCAATGGACCCTTCTGACAGCCAAGTGCTAATTAAGAAAGCTTGTAAATCATGATCTCTGGCTTGCCTAAGGGCAGATACAAGCCCAGTCTGAATGGCAGGGCTGTGCAACTAAGAAGCCACAAATGGACTGTGGGGAACAGGATACTGCATCAGGTCCTACCTCTTCATCCCTCTGCCAGTAAATCCATCACAGAGGGTCTTAATATAGAGAAAGTTGAAAATTCATCATCAGCCCTCCCTAGTGTGTATTAACTGGCATTAGAAAGTTTTCTTGGAGCCACAGGAAAATCAGGGTTTTCCTTAACTATAAAGAGTATACACATGATAATGAAAGCTCTGTGCACGAGCCAGGAGGTGCTAGCCATTGCCTACAGGTGCCTGAGATGTGAAGTCCATTTCACAAATTTCAAATATACCAAGTATGACAAAAATGTACGCCTGCTTATATCTTTCTCCATATTTTGATATTATTTTTGATAGGTTAATTAAAAAGAATTAATTAAGAGACAAGATTTTATTTAACCCCCTTTTTTTTTTTGTTTCCCCAGTAGGTAAACCCAGTCTTGTATAACTTTTCTCCAGGATACTTAAAATAACCAAACCCTGCAAAAAACTCCACAAAACAAAGAAACCAGGAGCTACCAAGTCTCAGCATGGACCACTGGATGTACCTTGGTCCCATCTCAGAGTGAAACCTGAGAATGCACCCATGTCTTGGTTGTAATAGGAAGGAAGCCTGAATGAATTAACTAGAAGGGGGGACACACAGTATAGCTAGCCGTTTCTCCTGTTGGGATGCTTATCAGACTATCGTAGACACGTGGTAGTGTGTACCTCATGATGGGACCCTAATTCCCTGCCAACAGATCACTCTAGCAGAAACTAGCTCTACCTCCAGATGAACGTGTCCTGTCCACTCACCACAGCAGTTCATTCTGCCTTTTTCTAGTGTCCCTGTAACCATACTATCTGTCAGAAAAGGCTCATATCCAGCTGAAAATAAGACTTCTTTTTCCAGGATAGTGTTCTGCTGAATCCATTCCCTCATTGCTCTACACTGCCCCACAATCATGAATTCCAAGTGTGGGGGACCAGAAACAAGAATTTGTGATCATCCTTTCAGTGTACTTGCACTTGTTGCATAAAAGCGACTTGGGAGCCACAGATTTCATCTAGATGTAGTGAAATCACACTGCTAAATTCACATGGAACACCACTGTGCTCTGGGAAGTTGTGCATGAATGTAAAGATGTTCTTTTCAAAAACATCACTGTTCCCAGTGCAAAATTGTTTTAAGCATCCCACAGGAGTCTACAGCAGTGCTTGAAAATATTTAGGGGCTGGCTTGCAGTAGAGTCTGAAAAACACAGTTCTGGAGTGTCTACAACCTGGAGTTTTAAGGTCCCCAGTGTGTCTAGCACTCCACAGGAGCCTGACTCACGCAGGTAACACAGGTCATTCTCCAGAGCTGCTTTTATCTGGGTAAGCATTAGACTGAGTTGCTTTAGAGAGGAGTGAAAATATAAACTCTGTAAGGTAGATGTCAACAAGAGGTCCTGTAAATTTCACCTTTCCTATAGAGTTCTCAATCAACATTCAAATTTGGAGTAAATACTTATTTTTCAATGGGTTTCATCCCACAGCTTGTTCACTCTGTGCCCTCACAGTGAAGGTTTTTTTCTGTCATTGTGAGCCTTTCTAGCAATGTTTTTAGGTAGCTTCACTCACCAGAGGACTATCTGCAGAAGAGAGAGGAATAAATGTGCAAACTATTAGGATTTGAACATTCCTTTCTTTGGGGTTATTGCTAATACTTGAAAAATGCTTACTACGTTTTGTGCTTTCTTTTCTGAAACCATCACAAGCAGAGGGAGCCTCTTTCTTCCCCTTGTGAGTTCCAAGTTATAAACCACTAGAATATGCTAAATATATTTAACTGCAGGACAAAGTGGGTTATATTTTTAATAATATCTGGTTGATTTCTTGAGCTTTATACCTATTTCTTTTCTGGTTAGGCACAACATTTACCACAAACACTTCAGGGCATCCTTACTAGGGCCCAACATTTAGCCATTCCTTCCTTCACTTCATGCCAATTTGGCTCCCTAAGAAACTCCTATTTAAGCATCTTTTCATCACAGACACCTGTTCTCAGACACAGACATGAAAAGAATTTATAGCTCCTAGTGAAGGAGATTTGAGCTAGCTACAAGGAAATGCAGCTATTAAGTGCTTCTCAGAGGAATGAAGTACAGGCTATTATCTCTACGAAGCTGCTATTAATTACATTTTGGGGCATGCATGAACTGAACACAGGGTACTGAAAGAAGGTTTTAAAGGAACTATGTTTCTCCACATTCACAGTCCTACAAAGGGTGGGAGTGGAATGTATGCAACTGATATTGGAAAATCTTGACATTTTGGGCTGCTAATCCATTTCTGCTTGAAACAAACACCCTTTAAAGTGGGTTTATACACAAATGTAATTGTTCAGTTTTACTCTATTATCATAAGACTATACTGTCCAAGTGTTTCAGAAGTGGTATCTCCTGAGTGAAGAAATCATGCATTTCCAGCCCTGGAAAGCAAAGGATAAAAGTGGAGCAGGAACATCAATACGTGTACACTGGTCCTGCTAATAGCAATTAGCTAAGGTGGAGCAATCCTTGGTGCCAAGCTGAAGCTGAACCAAGGCAACCATTGTTTCAGTGAGATTTAGTAACAGTTAATTCCCTATGGCATATAAACAGAGAGAAGGTAAAGAAAAAAAAAAGGCATCTAAGGCACAGAAAGTTCAGACTGAACATGAAGAATGTATTTTCTGCAAGGGTGATTGAGCATTGGAATAGGTTGCCCAGAGAGGTTGTGGAGTCTCTTTCCCTGGAGATATTCAAGAGCTGTCTGGATGCAATCCTGAGCAATGTGCTCTAGATGACCCTGCCTGAGCAGGAGGTTGGACTAGATGACCCCTGGGGGTCCCTTCCAACCTCAACCACTGTGTGCTACCGCGCAAGTGGTACGATGAGAGGCAAAAAGTGACTGTAGTCTCAAATAGGTCTGTCTTCCTACTTTCAGAAAATAATATGAAATACTGTATGATGTGTGTGACAGATAGATGATCTGTGGCAGAAGAAAACCTTTTTGGTGCTGAATTCAACAAAATATTTGCTTACTAGCCAAGGGCATTTCTACTTTGCTGAAATAAGGGATGGATCTCTTACAATAGTCATGAACAAAGAGATCCATTTATACAGCTGCAGAAGGCTACTATTTGAGTTATTGCTTCTCTTTACATCTGAATTTGGGAGAGTAGACAGTAAAATAAAAAGTGGTGTAACTTACACAACCAGTGTAAATATTAAAATGTTGGTCTTTAAATTGTTTTTTGCTTCTTTTATTCGGTTACATTTGCACAGAATTAGTAGAAAATTCTTTCAAGCAAAATTGTTCTTTTTCATGCATCACTGGTGTCTTTTTATGCATTGTGTATTCTGAATATACAGACATCTGTTCTCAGATGACAAACAAGGCACTGAGGCTGCACTCCTGAAATGAAATGTTGACATACTGGATGAGTAGACATGAAGCCTATTCCTGTGGGCTGTGTCTGGGTCAAGATTGTAGCATGGTTCAACAAGGTATTGACACTTTCTGATCAAATAAAATTTGCATTGGCTAGGAATCCAATGTTAACATGGATAACAACAAAGACTTCACTTAAGGATGATAAAAATATGCCTCTCCAAAATAAAAATCATATCCTGATCCCAGGAAGTAGGATGATTTCTTTCCAAAAGGAGTAAGAATTAGATTTTTTTTCATCTATCTAAGCTGGAGCTTGTCCATTTAAAACTTCTACTGCCAGAAGCTCTGCTGGAGGGGGAACACTAACTTTGTGGCCTCATCTGATCCAGCATATGAACCTTTTTATGAAGCAGCAGTATCTCAAAAAAGAGGGATCTCTTTTACACAAATAGCAGAGACTTAGGCCTCAAGATTACAGTTAAAATAAAGGAGGGGAAAAAAAAGGGGAAAAAAAAACAGACAGGTTCACCATGGGTGAACTAAAACCCTGGCAAATTCTCTGTTCCAAAGGCTTGAGGAGGAGCAGTGGCTACAGACCTCCTGCTATGAGCCTCTTAACATGGTTATTCCCTCCTATTAGCTACACCTGCATCCCTACTTGACAGCAAGGAAAGACACTCTGGATCTCATGTTCCCCGATGATATGCAGTGCAAGTACCACTTGAGATGCCTTACTGAATTCCTGTTCAGTTACTATAGTCCTCACTGTCTACTTTAACAGCTCAAGAATTGTAGTGATAATATTTTTGCTGATCCTGGTAAAAGTAACGTCTTCTGTCCAGCTAATAAACAACTAGGTATTTCTTTAGAAGGTTAGATTTTTGTCTGGAAGTAATGAATGCTGCATATTCTGCAGGATAGTTATGCATGCTTATGCTTTCTTTCCATTGTTTAAACTCCCTGGAATGGACAGTCTCATGATTTAACTCCCATTTTAGTGCATTACTTCTATGACCCAATGTAGAAACAAAAGCTTTATATCTATATATCCTGATACAGTCTGAAGCATTCTTCTGGCTTTTGGTAGATATGGGTCAAATAGCCATTACTAGAGGCGCAGCCTGTCCTAGCTTCCCCAGCTACCCCAGAATTTCATACAGACATCCTCTAGACAGGTATCCAAATGACTAACTCATGTGGTACACCAGCTTACCATGGTTACTTTATCACTGTTTCCCAAGCTACAGTCATAATCCTGGCTGAAGAGTAGGCACAAGACCCCAACAAAGATTTCAGGAAAAAATCAAAGAACGTTCCTGCCTGGTTTGCAGTTGCATTGCTGGGGTTTAACACCGGTAGACAATTAACTACCATGTAGCTGTTCATGCACTTCCCCGCCTCCCCCAAAGTGGAATGAGAGGAGAATCAGAAAAAGGTGAAACTCATGGGTGGAGATAAGAACAGTTTAAAAATTTAAGTAAAGTTTTTTAAATATTAGAAAGGACATAGCAATTAAAGAGGGAGAAATAAAAACCAATCAACAAATGTGATGCACAATACAATTACTCACCAACCGCTGACCAATTCCCAGCTTGTCCCCAAGCAGTGATCGGCCCCTCCTGGCCATCTTCCCCCAGTTTATATACTGGGCATGATATGCTATGGTGTGGAATGCCTCTTTGGCTAGTTTGGGTCAGGTGTCCTGTTTCTGCTTCCTCCTGGCTTCCTGTGCCCCTCCTCTCTTGCAGAGCATGATACTGAAAAGTTCTTGATCAGCTACAATTTAGCAACAATTGAAACATTAGCATGTTATCAGCATTGGTCTCAGACTAAAGCCAAGACACAGCACTGTACCAGCTGCAAGGAAGAAAATTAGCTATCCCAACTGAAACCAGGATATTGTACATAAATATTAATGGTCACTTGCAGTTATGGAAACTTTGAGAAATTATGGGTAAGAAAGATCAAAGGAAGACATTAAGTCGAATTAATTTAATTGTTGGATAATTACTTCATCTCAGCATGAATGTGCTTGTGACCTTATGGAACCCACTAAGACTCCAGCTTTGGCTCTGGCCCCTACAAAACACAAGGCTTTATAGGATATTCAGTAATCACAGAATCAGAATGGTCTGGGTTGGAAGATATTAACCTAAAATAGTATGAAATAATGGAAGATAATAACCTAAAAGATCATACAGTTCCAGCCCCTTTTCCATGAGCACAGACACCTTCCACTAGACCAGGTTGCTCCGAGCTCATTCAGCCTGACCTTGAGCACTTCCGCAGCTACTCTGGCTGCAACTCACCCAAAGTACCTGCCTGAGCAATCATTTTCCAAACAAAGAACATCCAATCTACTATATTAAAGCAGAGGAGACGCTTGGAGAATTGGTTGCTTTCTAGAATTTTGTTGTTGTTCATTCCCATTTTAGAAAGTAATTGAAGAAAATCCTGTATTTTGATGCATTATTCACTTGGACTGCCATGCAGAGAAAATTGGGTTTCTATTAGTCTGGAATGTCTCCCTGGAAAAAATCTGTGCAGATTCAGAGCACTGCTCTGTTGATTTGATTATATTATTGGAACATTTTAAAACATTTTTTTTTAATGTGTTAGTCAACAGTCAACATATGAAGGGGTTCTTGGCCCCACAACATGAAAATGGACTCAAGAAGACCTTTGAACTGGAAGGCAAATGGACTTTAGACTGAGTTATTTTCCTCAAGGTTCGTATTCATTCTAAAAAAAAACAACTTCTGAGCAATTATGTAAAGTTTTGACTCAACTGAGCAATGAAGAAGTGAATTTGAAAATTTACTTCGTGCAGTTTCTTAAGGAAGAGTATATTTGGGCAGTTCAGGCAAGAATCTGAAATACAGTACATAGAGAAGAAAAGCAGGTACTGTTCATGTTCCAGAAAAGACAGCTGGAAATCATTTCAAATTTAGACCTACTGGCATGTACTGTGAATCCATTAGGTATTGCTGTTAGTCAGCACATTCTGACAATTATCCCTACACAATGAATTTGGAAAAATAAATTATAAAGGCATGCTGAAGTGGGAAAAAAAAAAAGAGTACAGTTGACTATATAAAGTTTCTGATAGCTTGTGATTCCAAGACTGTCTTTTTAAACACCTGGAGAAGCTTAAGAAAGCTAAGTTAGAAAATTCTTATTTTGTTGCTCCAAAGAAAAAATCATTTTGCAATGAAAAAAAAACAAAATCATCAAGGCTCAGTCTGGTGTCAGTTGCAAGGAAGCTGGAAGAGAATAAAAATGGGCAAGTGAAAACTGATACAGATTTTTTGTTTTAAACATGAGGAAGTTACACCAACAAATGATCAAATCATTATAAAACTTAAAGGGGGCTTCAGGTGTCTCCTGATTTCTGTGATTTCCTAGTGGTTCCTCTTCCTCAGTAAGGACTGTAGTAACTTTATTTCACTTGTCATTTTTGAAACTATGCCTTCCTCACCAGCACTAGCTTAAGCAGCGCAGTCTGTTGCCACTGTGTTCACATGCCTGTGTGTCTGAACATTCTGTACAGCACTTAGGGACTGGATTGCAGCCCTGTCCATCAGGGGCAGGTTAGCAAAAGTGACCTTGGATATTTTCTTCTTCCTTTCCCCAGGCCATGCAGCACCACAGATAAATGCTCCCAAGATAAATGCTCAGGGAGACACAGCCTCTCCATTTCAGATAGAGCTTCATCCTCTATTTCTGTTTTCCAACATCCACAGTGTGACAAAACAGAAAAACTTAGTCTTTTTCCAAAAAAATCAGTCTTTTGATGGGATAAGATGAGCAGTAGGAACTGTTTTGCGGAGCAGTCGGACTGCTCTGCTGACTTAGGAGCTGAATGAAGTTCCTGATTCTAGGGCAGGGTGCACCAGAATTTTCCCTGTTAGTGAGCAGGGGTTGCATCAAAGTGTGTTACAGAGAGAAAGCTAAGAAACAAACAATGGAGCTTGGTCTTTTGGTGTATTATTTAAGAAAGTGGAATTAAAATTCAGATCATCGCGTTCCAACCCCCTGCCATGGGCAGGAACAACTTTCACCAGACCAGGCTGGTCAAAGCCCCATTCATCCTGGCCTTGAACACTGCCAGGGGTGGAGCAGTCACAGCTTCTTCTCTGGGCAATCTGTTCCAGTGGCTCACTATCCTTATAGTGAAGAATTTCTTTCTAATATCTAATCTAAATCTACTCTCTTTCAGTTTAAAGCCATTCCCCCTTGTCCTGTCACTACATGCCCTTGTAGAAAGTCCCTCTCCAGCTTTCTTGTAGGCCCCTTTAGGTACTGGTCTCTCCTGTGCCTTCTATTCTCCAGGCTGAAGAAGCCAAACTCTCTCAGCCTCTCTTCATAGCAGAGGTGCTTCAGTGCTCTGATAATCTTCATGGCCTTCCTTTGGTCTTGCACTAACATGTCCATGTCCTTCTTATACTGGGGACCCCAGAGCTGGATACAGTCCTGCAAGTGGGGTCTCACAAGGGTGGACTAGTGAAAGAGAGTGACCTCCCTTGGCATGCTTCTTTTGATGCAGCCCAATATACTGTTGGCTTTCTGGGCAGCAAATGCTTCTTGTTAACCAGTACCCTCAAGTCTTTCTTCTCAATGCTGCTCTCAATCCATTGTCTGCTCAGCCTGTATTTAAGATATTTAGATGTCACAAATCAGCAAATTTCAAAATGAAGTTGTTTATGCATGCAGTAGAAAATTATTGATTTTTTAAAAATGGATGTGATACATTTACACTTTCACCCATTTTTAATTTCAAATAAGTATTTGTAGTTGAGTTATTTGTATTAAATGTCTCAATTCAGTCAAATCAATTTCTGCTGGAAAACAAGAAGCCAGATACAATGTCTCATTGATCTCAGCCTATGTCTGCCACTTTTCAAAATGCTGACTGAATGAATAATAAAACATTCAGCTTAAATACATAGCAAGTGTTCACATTTGAGGTTTCAACTATCAAACTGGAAATATAAAGGGTATTTTGTTTGCAGGCCCTTTTTTGTTGTTGTTGTTTCCTTGTTTGTTTCTTGAAATGGGATAACCTGACACAGCAAGGTACATCTATGTACTTTTTCTTCCTCGATTTTTTTTTGTTTGTTTGTTTGTTTGTTTTCTTTTTACATTACCTCATCTTCATACTTCAAAACTGAGATTTTTAAAGATCTTTCTTGGAAGGCTTAGACCAATTCTTATTTTTGTTTAACCTAGGCAAATAAAGCTATGAGAAATTTAATATGAATAAAACCATACTGGCATCAACTAAACAGAATTCATAGCATTAGTAGAACGTGGTAACAAAGTTGAAGGGATTTGGATCTCATCTGAACAGCCTCTAGCCATTCAGGTGTGTGTGCAGTCTCCCCATTTGAATCACTTATGCATAGAAAATACTGAATAGGAAAAAAATAGATCATAGGTCAGAAATAGCTAATAGCTAATTGAGATACAATCAAATGTTCATGCCTTCGCCTGCTGCAGCCACCAGGGACTCACAGACATTCATTTACATGTATCTGTGTTAAGCTGTAACCGTTCGAACGCTGAAAGCTTGCAAGTGTTTTCTCCTTCAAGCCTCTGACAGTACACTTTCATCTTTAGTCAAATATCAGAGACTAAAAGCATCTAAAAGCCACAGTCTAACTAGTATTTTTAAAGTTCCTTGATTTACTTGGAAATTTGACTCACGCTGAAGTCATTGAGCATCTTCCCATTACTGAGGTCCTTCTTTATAGACAGGCAGATGAAACACACCAATTATAGATTTGGTCTCAAAACACAGGCATACAAAAGAGATTATAGAGGCACTGGCATTCAAGTTGTCTCACAGAATTAATTGTGCTGGACCATACATATTAATTTGCAGTAGCACCCTTTAAAGAGGAACAAGATAAATGTGCTAGTCCTGTACATGCGCACACACCAAGAAGCTTTGCGGCTCCCCAGACTTCATAATCCTATTCATTCTTAGCACGTGAGCTTTGTTAGGCACAACACTCTCCCAGAAGAAAGGAGTCTAATTGTAATAATTCATTAAGCAAGGCGGGACTTGAAGAATACTTGAAAATGATTTTGTCTATTAACTCTTCCCTTATGATAAACTTCACTTATGCACAATAGGCTTGGGTGGTTTTTTTATAGCTTTTTGTGGGGTTTTGTTTGTTTGTTTGTGGTTTCCACAACTGGCATGGACAAAGGTTGTTCCTAAACTTTAATTTACAACAAACAAAAAATAAACAATCAACCAAACCTACCTCTACTTTTTATGTACAATAGTTTGATCTATTCTGTTTCTGTTTTGTGTGGGACTGGCAGAGTAAATTACCACATACAAAAAAGCTGATATTGTGTAAAAATAGGAAATCATAATTATTTCGTTTACTAAGTTATTAAATCAGTTATTACCAAATGTATTAGCAATAGCAGAGATGGGAACCAGAGATTTGAATGAAAATGTTTACGTACGTAACAGCAATATAGTTGAGTCAATGAAAATATTTTATTTGTCTTATCACTTCCATCTCTAAGTACTGTACTTAACCACAGCACGTCACTGAAGCAGGTCTGAATTTCATTACCTGATATAAATACAAATTGGTTTTAAAGCAATACTCCACTTCTTTTCCCCTATCTTCCACACCTAAAAATCGGACAGGAATCATGAATTTGCAGTGAGAGTCTTTAGACAGCAGCTGCATTTTGCATTTACTATGCAGGGTTAACTGTGTTTACAATTCAGACAAACTCTTAGCTCTCTGCAAAAAAATAGTGAGCAATGACTAATGGCCAACAAAAATCTTTAGATATTATCTATAAAATGAAGGGACATGCTGCGGACTTTTGTTTGCCATTGTGCTAGTCCTTTCCGGACTAAAATATTGGAAGGTACTGGGTAGTATGGGCTATTCCAGATAATAGTTGTTTTACAAATCTTTGCTGTAGGTGGAAGAGTTCATAGGAAGCACATAAAATCACACAGTATCCTACAAACTGCCCACAATATCTGAAGTTTTGAAGAACCATTTGCTAGCAAAAGAAAGGATCACATTAGTGAAATTTCCATCTCCAGAGGTATTTAATACTGATGTTGCAGAACTTGTAAGAAGAAAAACATACAGGTGTCTTTGTTGTTCTCAGAGAAACAGAGAGTGAAACTGTACAAAACGCAAAGTGTTTATCTTCAAGGAGTGCAGAAATGTTCAGGATATGTCTGGGACAAACTGACTTCAGTGGCAGTAAATAAGGCAACAACAGCCCAAGCTGATCAGACAAATCACCAGTGGGGTATTTTCCTACCCAGTCCTATAACTGAGGAAGCCTAAGAATGAATACTGGGATCTTCTGAGTAGTTCCTGATGACTTTGGCAGGGACTCACAATTCTGCGCACAGGTCCAGGGCTACTTCTCCAATTCTGTGGGGGAAAAGGGGAAAGAAGGAGGGAAACAGCCCAGGAAACCCCATGTTCCTGTGCCAGAATGAAGTCAAGGGTGGAAGGAGCCACCATGTTGACCTGTCCAACCTCCTTCTAGGACTGTGCCCTCTCTTCCATAGAACAAGAAGCTCATGAAAGAAACTGTCACGCTAAACTGCCCAATTTATCTCACTCATTGCACCATCTCCCCCACAAGACAGGGAAGTCCCATGATCCCTAAAATTGCTGTCAATGTGTTGCCACCTATTGCAGGCCAGTCTGTACCAGCCCACATTCAGTCCCCATTTCAGCAGTGAAATGCTTTTCTTCCTATCCCACTGTCCATGTGTAGTCCCCATTAGTTGTCACTTAGCTAAATGCTAGTATTTACACTCTGATCTTTTCTCCTTCACTAACAGTATTATGAAGACAACAAGAAAAAACAAGGAAGTAACAGGTCTGCAAATAAACAAATTGCTGCATCTCCATCTTTACTGTCACATGCTTGTGCTCATTTGCCTTTACTAAATGTGCACTGACAAGAAAAGACTAGGACAATACAGCTCATATCAGCTTTATATTCATAAAATGGCCTGTGTTCATTCTCTTATCTGAGAACAAAACTGGCTAACTTTGATTCAGTTTAATCTGTGAATAAATGATTTAAGGTAAATCCAAATATATGTTGCTGTTCTTCTGAAATACGGTGCAGAAAAGGATGCAGCTTTCTGCATTGCTTTAATTTCACTATAAATTCACACCTAAAATTATATTGGTGTCACGTTCTCAAGCAGCAAAGCCTTTTGGGACTTCCTGTCTCTTGCTCTGCCTTCTGTTTTCTTATTCTTTTTAAGGTTAACGGCATGATTACCTAAACACAGTGATTTATTCACCCCTTATTATTCCAAGGAAGTTGTTAACAAGTCATGGATTGAGTGCTAGGTTATTTAAGGCTGTTAACAAGACATGCAAATACTCAAGCATGTACTTGTGACTGACACAACTGCACTATTAAAACACATACATTTTAAAGCTTCCCCTGGCTCAAACTGTGTGGGTAGCATAGCTTAGAGTAGTTGTCCTGATCCATTAAGGTCTTCATAGCACATAAATACTGCTAAGTCTTTCTGACTTTTTAATTGCTCTTCAGAGGGCTCTGGCAGCATGCTGGGCACACAAGGCAGACCCAGCAAGAACCAGAGCAGGAGATTAGTTATCAAACAAGCAACATTATTCCTCAGGAGAAAGCTAATGTCCTGACTGAAAAGGTCATGAAGGGAGGTTGTTTTATTTGGAAATTGTGAGCTCTTTGGCAAAAAGGAGAGGAGAGTCCAAAGTAAACTTCTGGAGTCAGAACCTGTGACAGAAGGAGGTGGCAGCATTTGCGCAGGAACGTTAAGAATGGTATTACTTGAGAAAAAGGATTTTCTTCACTCTCCATTTTGCTCTAGGAAAGATGCAGTAAAGCAGCAGAAAGCCATAGTATAGGAACTTCTAGAATCAAGGAGACATTCAAAGTTTTCATATCACTGGGACCAAAAATCTACATTTACCAGGGGGATTGAGGCTCAAGGAGGGCCTGGATACCCCTGCCATAAGTGAAGAGATTTGGGCACATGAAGAGTATTATTTAAAGTCATTAAAAAAAAAAAAAAAAAAAAAAAGCCCAATCTTCTTAAATTAGTAAGATACACTGAGATGTGTGCCTTGTACCTCCCTTTTTTGGAGGAAGTGACACTAGTTGAGTAATTTCAGGCTGATCTTTTTGGAAGTCTGCAGCTAGGCACAAGCATTAACTGAGACCCAAAGGAAAAGAAGACAGTGTTAAGCTGGAGCAGCAGAAGATGCCTGACACTTCTGGAAGCAAGTTGAGTAGGTCTTGCTTGGGATGTATCTCTTGCACTAGCCACAGAGCTGTACACAACACTGTAGTCTGATACCCAGCAACACGGTCAATGCAGTGCCTCGGTGAGCAACCGAGCGTAGCAAAGTATGTCTCTTTAATTGCCTTTCTCTCTTCGAAAGCACCAGTTATTTCCAGGAAATACTTCAGAATAACCCTTACCTCTGAGTTGCTACCTAAGGGCCAGATCACAAAACCAAACATATTATACATGTAAATTCAGCCTGTCCAGACCTTGCTTTCAGATCCCAGCCAGACTGCTATGTTCTGCTTTTCCCCAGAAGAAAGCAAACAGTGTTGCATCTGAAATATCTGAGACTGTTTAATGTATGGTAAGTAGTTTCATCAGCCCTAGCCAAACACTGAGTGCTAGTTTTAGGAGGACATGACAAAGGTTTGATTGCAGTGAGCATGATAGCACATGATAGAAGTTGCTGAACTTTCAGATAATCTAGTCCAAACCATATCTCCTTTTCCTACACGAATATATTGCTATGCATGAGTAATTAGCACACTGATCTGAGGCCAGGGAACTGAGCAGCCCCGCTCACCTCTGTAAGACTACCTGTCCGGTTGTGGCTCTGACAGCAGTCACAGGGAACACCTGCTTTTGACTCTGCAAGCGCACATTCAGCCACTCCATACATGACTGCAGATACAGGTCAGCTGCACTGACCTGCAAAGTAGCCTAGTTATTCTTCTCTGATTCCATAAGCTCTGTTTGGAAAAGACTTACTGAAAACCGATGTAAACCGGCTATAAGAGAAACAGCACAGTGAGGCAAGTTATTTTTTGAAAACCAAGTGCAGTGAATATTTTTTAATTCATTCAGCCCTGTAAAACTCCTCAGATTTTCACAAGATCCCTTGAAACTCCCAATGCACTCCACACCACAATTGTGGTTTTCACAGAGGCTACAAATGTCCATTCACCACAACAGCTTTTAGTCTCCAGCTCTTTATGACTTCAGTAAAGCACCTAACTCCATGTTTAAAACTGAGCATGTACAGCAATGGTTCTCAATCTTGTCCTTAAAGCTAGCACTGCTGGCTATGTGCCCTCTTTGAAGACTTGGCTTTAATCTTGGTGTTTGTTTGATTCATTTGTAGTCTGAAAGGACAGTCCAAAGTCTGATCAATAGACTATAAACATATGAGAAAACAGATGCCTGGGATCTAGGGAAATGAAATAAAAATTTCTTTATAAAAATATTCCAACCCTGAACATTAATTTTATACCCAGCGAGAAAATTTCACTCTATCACAGCTAGAATAACTGATCAAAAAATGTCAGATTGTCCTCTCAAATTATTCTCTTATCATTACCTGCCAGCATGCTGATTCACAAATTTATGAATATATAATGATCTGAACATTCTTTAACAGAAAGCTTTGCAAATAACCTGCCTTGTAATAATAAAATATTTGAAGACAGATACCTTTTTATTATTATTCTGAATATTTGTGAATTTTGATATCTAGAGAAAAACAAAGTGAGTATTCTCTTTCAGTCACCTCCAGTAACTTCTCTAAGCAGCTCTGCAAATAGACAATGTGCACATAGAATCATGGAATAGTTAGGGTTGGAAAGGACATTAAGATCATCTAGTTCCAACCCCTCCTGCCATGACCACAGACAACTCCCACTAAATCATGTCATCCAAGGCTCTGTCCAATGTGGCCTTGAACACCACCAAGGATGGAGCATTCACAATTTCCCTGGGCAACACATTCCGGTGCCTCATCACCCTCACAGTAAAGAATTTTTTCCTCATATCCAATCTAAACTTCCCCTGTTCAAGTCTGAACCCATTACCCCTTGTCCTATCACTACAGTTCCTCATGAAGAATCCCTCCTCAGCATCCCTATAGCCCCCCTTCAGACACTGGACAGCTACTATGATGTCTTCACGCAGCCTTCTCTTCTCCAGGCTGAACAGACCCAACTTTCTCAGCCTATCTTCATACGAGAGGTGCTCCAGTCCCCTCATCATCCTCGTGGCACTCCTCTGGACTTGTTCCAACACTTCCATGTCCTTTTGATGTTGTGGACACCAGAACTGCACACAATACTCCAAGTGAGGCCTTACGAGAGCAGAGTAGAGGGACAGGATCACCTCCCTCAACCTGCTGGTCACACTCCTTTGGATGCAGCCCAGGATACGGTTGGCTTTCTGGGCTGCAAGCGCACATTTTATTTTATTCATTTCAGTAGTAACTAGGAAGCATATTTTCAAGCCTGAGACTTTCTTTTTTTTTTTAAATTGTACTTCTACACAGGCAGTTTCTCCTGGTATGAAATTTACTGCTTCACCAACATACTCAGAATTCCCAAAATTGTCTTTCTAGTGTAGATGAAGGCTGTTCTTTTAATCATTACCAATGTGTCTACACTGAGGGCAAGAGCACAAACCAGGGCACTGCAGCAGAGACATGAGCATTGGAAGAACTAACACAGTCAGCCACTGCATGTCAGCCAGAACTGTTATTTGAGAGAAGAATAAAAGTCGGTGTTTAAACTACATCTAAACGATGGTGTCCATGTTCATAATCCCTTTCAGGACAAAGTCAGTCAAGATGAAATTATCTTTAATTCAATTTTAAGCTAAGCTGTTCAGCTTTGTCTAGGAAGAAATTGCAATGCTTACTCAGGTCAGTTATAGCAAAGGAACAATTTTAAAATACTGCCCCTCAGTTGTTTGCTAACACATCTGATCTGCAACATGCTACTGACAGCACCAATGTGGGAGGACTAATGCATCACATGAGAATGGAATTTTAGTAAGTCAGCCTACCAATGTGTCCATATTTTACAGAATATTGTGCTTCATATGTTTACTGAACAGGGCCATGTAATTGGTAGATACAGAGTTTTCTGCACATAATAAACTTTATTTCACATGGTCTTGTTGTCACAAAGGTCTTTATTGTGTGACCTACCAATTTTTTTTCCAGCACAACAAAGATTGTGATTTCATGAGATCCTTCTGAATCTGAGGTATGTAAACATTGCATTCTGATATGGTGCACTCTGAATCAAAGGGCATTTTTAATGCATCAGGCAGCAGAGTTTTTAAATTGCACTTACTTTAGACCATAATGCAAATTATTTTCTGCAGGCAAATGTTAAAGTAATATAGACAGAACCTACAGCACTGCTTAAGTAACTTTTTAATTTATATTAATGATGACAGAATTTAACCTAAATATTGTATAAATCAGTAACAGTATCTTTTTGCAGCTCTTAGAGTTCCAAACCATGCTGTTTTTCAGCTAACAGTGATATGCATGTCTGAATCACTTTTAATGCAAATCATATCTTGAAGTGCATAGTATAAGCATATAGACAAGCTGTATTTTCCTCTAAACAAACCATCCCCATCTGGAGAATGAAAGTTCAAAACAAATACAAGGTGGAGTCCAGTGGATTCCACCCAGCCACTGAGATGAAACTGACTTTGTTTTCTGTGTAAGCACTCTATGCTTTTTGAAAATAATCAAACAATGCTCAGAACTGGAAGATTTCCTGCACTGTAAGCCTTCAGCTCTCACTATTTCCTCCATTATATACAGCTCTTGCCCCATCTTTGCTGGTCCTCATAGACATGCCTAAACTCCAGAGCTGTGGTCCTCAGCACATTCCCTACTGCATCTTTGTTCATGTGTGGAAAACAGGGGAAAAAGGGAAATTATGAAGGTCTGGGTTTTTTACTTTCCTTATGGCTACTTGCAGTCTGAATCACAAGAAGACACATAATAACTTTTTGTAGAAGAGGTCAGATTTAGACAAAAAAAAAAAACAACTCAGCCCAAAACCTCAAAATGTAGGGCAGTTTCTTCTGCTCCATTACATAATGGTCCTGTCCTTCAAAGAGGCTAATCAATCAGCTTTTGATGGAGCCACTCATCTAAACCAGGGGTGAGACTTACCTTTTCCAGCCTCAGATCCGGAGACTCCATGCATAAAATTCACTTGATGAAATGTGGGTATTTATAATGTCAATGTCTACATCTGAAAGTTAATTGTCTAAATTTTCTTTATGGTCACTTGAGAGAAATAAGCTTTTCTAGGATATGGGTTCTTTCATCCTAATGCACGTCTAAAATATGTCATAATAATGGCACCTCAGAGGTACCTGTTTCTCACCAGTGATTATAAAGGAAGTCTTGTGTGGCTAGTTCAGATGTAGGCATCTGTGCTGTTATTTAAATTTGTTGAGACAAATCACATTGCATTTCAGTTCATGACAAGGCATGTCTATGGTCATGGAATGGGTGCAGGATCACACCCAAACCTGCAGGAAGTATGTCTAGCTGGAGTCCTTGCTGAACTGGCCATGTTTGTCACCAGATGCAGCACAGACCCACAGCACTGAAATCCCAAAAAGCCAATACAACAGCTGAGCAGTGGATTGTGGCTTAGGCTGAGAACTACACACAAGAGGTACAAGGGGAAAGGTGCTGATGTTTTGTGATGAATACAAGAGCTATTGGCACAGTGCTGGTGTGTGGACTTGAGTGTCAAAAGAAGAATTATAATTCATAAGACATGATTACCAGGATGCACAACGTAATATTAGTACTAAAAGATGGAAAATACGATGCTGGAAAGAAAACTAATAGGGGGGAAATCATAGACAAAGTGCTCTGTGGGTCTCTGGAGAGAGGTTGTGAGCAAAAGCTGCTATTATGAACAAGTGAACAAAGTGGATAAGCTACAAGGGGAACAAAAAAAAGTCTAGATTGTTTAGAAAATGTAGAAACTGTAGAATGACAAAGCAATACAAATAATTTTGAGTGCAAGAAAGAGGTAAATGATGAAACTTACTTTTCCTCAGAACTATGAAGAGTAATGCTACCTGAAGAAAAGCAAATAAGTGCAAAGTAAAATAAGAATCAAGTTTGACAAGTATACAAATGCGTGATGAAAGGGAGAACTTCAATGCTGCTACTTCAAATATTTTATTGAGGAATGATAAGGAGCTTGTTTATTGACGAGGAGACTGAGAAGACAGTGGTGATTTTTATACCACAGAGGCAGGAATACAAAAAAAGTACGGTGAGAAATTCTGCAAAAATATTGAAAAAAAAAAAAGGATTAAAAATAAGGATAGTTCTATAGACAGCTGGGGAGAAGAGGTATTTAATGAAGTAGAATAAAATGAGAACATCAATGAAGATAGACTTTGAAGTGACACACTTGAAGCCAAATATTGAGATCTTGGCTGGGAGAAGTATGCTGTCTTTGGTGGAAACACTATTGCCTTCTCTTCAGCATCTGAGATTTCTGATGTCAGCAGGTGACAGGCAAGTCAGATAAAAATCTCCATCATGTCTCCTGCTGCTCTCTGTACATATCTTTCTAATTAGTCCTTGAACCTGACACACAACTTTTCAACTGTTCAGCATATTATAAAAGTTTTCTTGTCAAAGTGTGTAAGCACTTATGGTAAAAAGTGAGAGTAAAGTTTTATGAAGTGTGACACTGAAGTGGAAGTATTCAGAATGCTTTTAACATAAAAAAAAATTATTTCAAATTAAAACACCAGTGTCCTCAAAATGTCTTTTGGATTGGTTTGCTGTCTCTTGGCTCCTTGCCCTTGGAAATTTTTTCAAGAACTATTTCTTTGTTATATCATTTTCTATAAACATAAAGCACAAACATTTAAGTAGTAAATTTCTTTTCTACACCATGTACAATGATAAAACAATAGGAGAGTTAGAAGCCACTATGTTGTGTGGGAGAAAGTTGAGTCACAGCCATGAGATAAAATTAAATTAGTTCTTATATAAGTTCATCATAATCTTTACTTCTTCCACATCAAAGCTGATGACTCAATATTTGTTTATAAAGGGTGTTCATTATCATATTATACCTGACAGTCATGAAAGACGGCTTATACCTACCTGTATCTACTTTCTATAGCTCTCTAATAAGATTATTGCATTCCTTTCATGTCCTGGTACGTATGGTGATACTGCCCATGATTCTGCCTTTGAGTCATTACTCTTCACAGCTTTATGATGAGAAGTTAGTGGTTTCTTTTAAATTTTGAACAAATGTCTCACAGTTTTTGAAGAAGAAATAAGGGGAACAATATGCAAAATGAGCTATCTAACAAGAATTTAGATTCATATTCTTCTTCCAAAAATAAGAAATAATAGATAAGAAACATTTCTTTTCCATAGCTATATATCAATGTAAAAAGTCAAATGATCAAGTGTGAATTACTAAAGTCTTGATCAAGAATTCTAGCAGGAGATTAGTTTATGGTAAGTTGATTGCTCCCAACAAATTAATATATTTGCTTCATTACTTAGTTTCAAAGTAGTTTTATCAGAAGGAAATTACTTTGGAAGTCAGCAAAGGCAGAGTTCATCTTCCTTCTGCTTAAATCGTAGCACTCCTGAAGTGTGTTGGATGGTGCCTTGAGTTTCCGCTTCCACAAAAACTCTGGCCAAATCGTCAGTACTGTAAAAACCTCAAAGTCTGACCCCAAATGAAGCTTACAAAATTGCTTCTCCAGAAATAAAGATCAACATCCAACAGAGGGCTTTTTGATTCCAGGGGCTGTATTCAGATTCTGCCTACCTGCCTGTGCATTGCAATTCTTCCTAGAAAGCTGCTGACACTTGCCTACTCTCATCTCCTGCACTCCACCCTGTCCCTCCAAGGTTTCCATGTCCACTTTGACTAGATTCGGAATGGCATGTTCTGGGTCATAGTGCTCCACTCTTCTTTAAGCTTCCAAATTCCTTGTGATTACAGTAGGAGCTTAAGTACTGACATTGGGTCTATAAGAAAGCATCCTCTTATGGAGAAAGGATGGACTAATGCACACTTAGGCATCCTTTTGAACCATCTATGTGACCAGTCAGCTGCCAAGATCCTCTCAAGCTCCAACAGGCACTACAAAAGACAGCCAGCCTGATGGCTGTTAAGTAAGCTTTCCCTTCAAATGCGGTCTTTTGCCGTGTTTTGTTATTTGACTGTTCACGGTGTTTTAAAAGACAGAAAGCCCATGGTGTACAAAATTAAAAAAAAAATATAAAAGCAACAGTCTGGTAAGAGTACTTTAAGGTTTATCTTGAGACTAAATAACACCTGGAGAGGAAAACCAGAATATACTGGGTTTTTATCTTTTTTTTTTCCTAAGATAAAATACATCTACACATAGCTTGGAATAGTAACAGATCAATATCTATGCCAAGACAGCTTCTCTGTGTAGGTTGGCCCCCTGCATTTCTTTTTCTTTTTCATTCTGGACTATGCAAAACTGGCACTATTTTCTGTAAGCAGAATGGAAGGAAAAGTATATTCCAGAGGAATGTAAGGATTGGTCCAAAGCCCACTAAAGTCAATGAAAGTCTTTCCATTGACTTAAATGGGGTTTGAATTAGACCCTAAATGAAGAAAGAAGGATCTTCAAGTCCTGGGCTACGGAAATAGTTCTATTGGGAGTGGCATGGAAAAATACATGAAGGTGAGAACACTTGAAGAAAACAAAAGGAGGTGAAAACTTGGCATCGGCAACTGCTTCAGTATTTTTGGAGGTCATAAAACCAGAAGGGCTTTCTCTGGCATAAAGGTACCACCCTGAAAGCAGGCTGATTTATTCCTGTGTCAGAAACATATCAAGCACATATGAAACTAATCTTCTGGTTTTCTTCCTTCATTTGTGCTTCACTTCAAAACTGACTATCACAATTAAAATGACACATTGTTGTCAGCTCCTCCCAGAATGTCACCTAATTTATCACAGGCAATTTCAAATAAGTGGTTATCCAACTTTTCCATTTCTTTCAGTTCCATAAGAAGTAAAAATTCCCCAGTGTCCCCAGTGTCCCCATATAGCCTCTCTGGACTGATCGTTATCCAAAACTGACTGGTTTATTAGCTGCTGAGTTTTCAGATCCCATAATAAATGCCACAGAAATGCAAGCAGTGCTTCTATGTAAGTGTGCATGAAAAACAGCTGCCAGGTGGAGAAATACATATTACAGGGAATCAATATTTTGGGGAAATGTAGGTATTTAAAGTAACACTGATACTGATTGAGGGAGAAGATAAATCAAAGCCATCAGTTGAACATAATAAAGCAGAGGAAAAATAAAAACCTTTCATTTGGATGAATTCAGAACAGCTGCCTACTGAAAACAAAACAAAACAAAACAAAAAAACCCCAACAAACCAAACAAAATAAAGCAATAACAAATCTGCAGGAAAAAAATTGAACCAAAAAGAATTCAAAATAAAATTAAACAAGGGCTGAATGCAAAGGTGGAAACTTAACCCAGATCAAGAAGACACATCAAATCACAGTGAGGCTTTTAAATGATAGATGCAATTATGTATATTCTTATCTTGGAGAAGAAAATACAAAAGAGCAGCCAACTTTATTGGCTTCCATGGGACCCTTGCAAAATTTTGCAATTGGTCTTTTAAGGCAGTTCTGCTTTTCTAATAGCTGTATGCTGTGGAAGAGATTTGGATACAGAAGCATTCACTGGACTCCAAATTTTCTCTTATAGTATAGATTAAGTGTGCTGCAAAGACAGAGTAGGAATGCCAACCAGCAGTCCTTTACAGTGTGCTTCATCTTTTAAGTGAGATTTGTTGCCTCAAAAGATTTAACTGCGAGGCAGGAACAAGTGAAAAATTACTTTTTTCTGCCATCAGCACTGAGCAGTATAAAAGATATCATTGCTTTTGCAGATTGGATTTCTTTATTTTTTATATTTTGAAATATTTCCATGTAATATGTTAAGTATTTTCAAAGGGAGGGAACAGAAGGAAAATACTTACATTATGTTCAAAAATGTATAGTTTTATCTTCTGTTAATAAAATTAGAGTAATATTGCTTGAAGTGCTTATGTTATCCAGAGAAACATCTCACACCACGTGCTGGACCACCGGTCCATTCTTCCCATGATGTCTCTCTAACATGCGGCACCTTTGAGTAAACAGACTATAACAAAAGGCAAGGAGCATCCTTGCCTATTCCGGGATCGATCTGCACCTTGCTGGTGTTTTGAAGGAAAGGTAACATATAGGTTTGCTTTCCCTATGTAATCTAAACCATTATATTCTCAACATGATAGGTAGGTTTCTATGTGAGCCTCCTTGTTTTTCTGAGTTTTGGGGTGTGCCTTTTAAGGTGTCTCTCTTAAAAGTTGTTTCACTTAAGAAAGTGAAATTCACAAAAAGAAAATTCACTTGAAAATCTTTTCTGTTCCCCTGGCCTTCAAATTCTGGGTTTCTAAAATTCTTCAATTACCTGCCTCTACACACAACTGAGAGAAAAATTAGCTTTTTAGCATCCACATGTCCTGTCATGCATGTTGCTTTAGATGTGGGAGCTAAACTGGAAAGAGTATTAGAGAAAGGAGATCACTGAAAAAGTAAATATCCTTGTGTACTGAGTTCAGGCTTTCTTCTGGCTCAGTGGAGGAGTTTTAGGTCAAAACTCCTCTTATTCCTTGCTCCTGCTGATCTTCCATGGCATGGGAAGACTGGCTACTTGTGCAGTCTCTTACCTGTCTCTTCAATAGGTAAGCTGGCCTGCTCCCAGATGAATTTTCAGTAGACGTTGCAATGCTTCACTGACTCCCCTTAATATTTTAATGATTTTTATGATTTATAATCATAATGACTAGTCTCCAGGGATCATTTACCTAAATGTAGGGGTCTTTAGTGAAGCCTCATTGTTTACATTTCCTGGAGAGGAGAATCTACCTCCTGGAGTACAATTACATTGTCTTAAGGATGCTACTGAGACATATCTGAACAGTCATGTTCTAATTTTCCTTACTGCCTAGAAGAGAAACTTAGATGGCTACACCAAAGATGCCTCAGGATGGGTGAGCAGGGTTTTACCACTGATGTCTAGTAGGATGAGAGTCATAGCTAGTAAACAAGTCATTTAGGAAGTAGATGGTGACACATAATTTTGACGATAATCAGCTCAATCTGTAAATGCAACAGATGAGTGAAAGGCTGCAGACTCCCTGAGATCCTTTCAGTAGTTTTTTCTTCATCACCTTTATATATTATGTTGAATTTTACCATAATTAAATACAACAGTTCAATCACTGCATAGTATGATGAATATCTATAACAAATTTTGGTTTAACAGATCACTGGAAATAACCATGTCTTAGAAGTAACCTTGATTTTCTGGAAAAAAAAATAGTATTTGAATCCCTTATGACTTAAATCTATGTTCCCAGCAATAGACTGCCATTCTAGATGATGTGTGTGCGTGTGCGCGTATTTGTTTATTTATTAGTCAGAGCCAAGTATTGACATTCTAAGATCTTGGCTGGTCAGATAAAAATCTCCTTCTCTGTAAAGACTGGCCATTTCTCAAGCCATACGAACTTCAAACAGTTTCCTGGCAGACACTGAGAAAGCAGGTTGAAGCGGGCAGTGTGATGAAGGCAAGACCACTCCTTTAATCCTTCAGGTTGCTGAAATCTACAATAGGTTTATATTTTTCTCATTACTTGTTTCTTTATCTTATTCTGTTTTTCCAATCTGGTTAAATTCATTACAGAATCTGCAAAGAAAATATCTTAAAAGTGCTATGTGCCATATATTAATTTTATAATTTTTTTTTAAAGAAGGCATTGCATATTCTTCATTCTGGTGGATACAGTGTCTGCATTCACACCTGCTCCATGGTTACAGCAGCCTCCAAGTGGAAACTGGTTTAGCCAGTAGTCTGTTGCTGGACTTCCCTGGAGATCTGCCTGTATAATGTTTGCAGTCTTGGGCTCAGATCAGACCTGTAAAATCCAAGGCTTATGTGAAACTAGCCCTACAGAGACATGTATCTGTAAGGAAAAAAAAGAGGAAGTTTCCTTGAACCTCCATAATGCAACAGCTCTTTAACGCGCATGCCAGCAATAGCAGAAGGTGTTGAGAAGGAACCTGGTGAGGAGAGGAAAATGCATCCTTTTAAAGCAAGACGCAGTGCTCTGATCAGGCTTCTTCCTGCATCTATAGGTGCTAGGCCCGCTTGCCTTTTTGAAAGACACATAAGAACCACCATTAAGTTCCCATCACCAGAAGGGCACATGCTTCCAAGAACCTGATGGTTTGGAATCTGGATGTGTCCTCTGAGCTTTACCAAGGCAATCAACAGTATTTGCTGGTGGGATAGGAAGACACTTTTCTTTCCATATTGCTGAAGGGTCATGATGGCAGGGCTGGAGAACAAAGGCATACGGACTCCTGTGCAGTGAGGCGCTGTGGGAGAGGTGAGCAAGATTGACTTGGATGAGAGTTTTGTCTGCCCACCTCAAAGTAGTGTTGTGCAGAGACCCCAGGCTGGGTCAGAGCCCTGAAGAACTGCAGTAGCAGCACTGCCTCTAGGCTAATTAATCTTGCTTTGCAGCATTTTTACTGGTAAAAATGAAAACTTGGAAAAATTTCTGCTGAAGATAATTCATTTCCACCTCATTAACTTCCACTTAGACATAGTCTCTTACAAAACAGGATCACTTTCCTATTAGTCACATCTGGCAAATCTGAGGACTGCAGTTGCATAGAAAACAACTAGAAGGAGAGGAGAAATCTGCAATTAATCAAAATTAATGGCTGTGATTTTTTCTCCTCTTTTCCTCAATAGTACTTTATTCACTCTTTCTCTGGCTTTCTTTTCCCTTAGGAATGTTCTTTTCTCTCTGTCATCAAGAATATAATATCAAGGTCATATCACCTATCAAAGATGTCCCAGAATCTCTTGTCATTAATTCTGTGATTATCAAAAGAATCGTCCTCAGGGCAAAATCTCCCCTTGCTTGCTTCCTTTGGAAACAGATTTGCTCAGATCCTGCAGGAGAGATCCTTGCCCAAAGACACAATCCTCTAAATAGACAAGATATTGGAGTAAGCGTAAGAACAGGAGGGCTTCATCAGTCACTAATAATCTAAAAAGCAAGAGTAACATATTCTCATGAATGATGTATCAGACTTCTGTCCTGTGAGCTGGAGGGCTTGCAGAGTGGAGGGAAATCCACAAGTCAGTTTTAGGACACAGTGCTGCGTGGTCTTACTCTTCAGTCTGTGACAGGTTATGGTGCATGTTGGGCTGGGTCCCTGATGTTGTATCTAATACTTCAGACCGCATTGCCCTATAGCCAAAGAAATGCATTGTGGCATGGGAGCTGTGGCTACTCTGCATGCAAACCACATTGATTTCATGCACCATAGGCCAGATACATACTGAAATTGTGATTAAAAGAAAAAAAAACCCAACAAACCACAAAATCTGATGCCAATCAGTACAGTCCAACACTGAGAACTGCCTTTTTGACATACTTGGAGTTAAAAGCATTATTGGCAGTGAAAATTTGCTTGTGGATTTAAACATTAAATCATTACAGTCAACACTAATTTCATTAATCACAACCTTATATCACAAACAGTGAGTACTCACTTTTTTCCCAAAACATGCTCCATGTGTGCAAGGCTTGTGCAAAACTCCTACTGTAGCAGCCTAATCCCTGACTTGCTTGTGGCCCTGCCTCAAAAATTATTTTCTGTTTCCTTGTCCCTGCGCTACTCAACCCCATGAAACAGAAACAAAGGCAATCCCAGATGAAGTTAAATGGAAACTGAGGGTAGGTCAGATGCAATAAATATTGTGAGAATAGAGACTAATAAATAAGAAGAGGTGCATGACTGCTTGGTCTATGCTCAGTGAAGACTTGGAGTGAAAACCTGGATATGATGAAGTCAGTGAGAATTTTGCCATTAAAAGAATAAGGCTTTCATGCAGTCTCCAATGCTGCTGCTCAGAGGATGAGGCATACATACCTTTTGACTTTCCTGTGCCTCATCAACTGTTACAGTGAAAAATAGTTTTCATGAACCTTCCTCCTGGAAGCTGGTTTTGTTACAAAAGTAGTTGAGAACTGCTAAACCAGCAACTTCAGCAATGTAATTTCTCTATTGTTCTTATTTTTCTTTTTTAGTTATGCATGGTACTTGTTCTTCATGCCATGCAGGTCCTATGCATGCTCTCTGAAGTTTTCAGATCAATTTTACAAATTCCTGGATTTACACCCACATGATTCATCACTTGACTGAAATAAGGCAGGGTGTTCATACAACCTGACACAGATGGGTTAAAAGTCCACTTCAGCTGTGACAATGTGGTGAACTCTAGTTATCCTGAATAATATTGCCAATAAGGATACACCTAGAATATGCTAAATCTGGCTACCAGCAGGATAATTCTGGAATGGATTTTTGTAGGTACATGCATGACTCCTGTTTCACATGAGCCATCAGAAGTCAACAAAAATCCATGCTCCTAAATCACTGAGCTGGTTTAGAAAAATTTCACCCTTAATGAGCCCCCAGCTTGCGCTGGGTGATGGTTAGAAGGATCTGCCATCATCTGACAAATTTCTCCCCAGTCAACCTACAGAAATAAAGGACAGGGCAAACCAGTGCATGCCCAATGGAGGAACAGGCAATAGTGCTGACCTGACTGCTCCCACAACAGCCAGGAAACAGGAAAGTTCCTAAGTAGATCCATAGTCTGGAGGAAATGTTTCACCACACTTCTCAGCTGAAAAAAACCAAACAATAATTCCAGGGACCCTCTTTCCTAACAGAGTGAGATATTCTTACAGTGGTATATAGCCGACTACGTTTTCCAAGTGAAATTCCATCTCTTCTTCCCTTCATTGGCTCACAGATATACAGGTTTTGCTTATAAAAAAAGGAGCTTCAAGGAATTATGCTCTTCACATGTGTCTGAAATATTTGAAGTTATTGAGTTAAATGTTTTGCTTCTACAGATTGTAGAATTCAAACAAAGAAGAGGGAAGTATTTTCAATTTAGCCTAGGAAAAAATGGAAAATCCTAGTGGTAAAAAGTATTTGTTTCTTAGAGATAGTATATTATTAACTATGTAATCTCATAATTAGAACAAAAATTCTGTCCACTCAAAGAAATAAACAGCCGTCAGCCCTCTTCAAGTCATATCTCTAACAGCTATGAGACTAGCACATCCACAGAATGAGTGCGCTGTGGCAGCATACTGATGAAATATAGGTATATACATTCTGCTCATACATCTCCAGGAACACTTCTCTTAAAATCTAATGGCAAGCTTCTTCAAATATTACATTAGAGATAATGACTTTGTGCAAATATCAGTGTGATCCTCTGGGATAAGTTATTTCACAATGTTCTGACAACTTTTTTTCAAGATTTTCAGTGAAGCTTTTTTTTTTTTAACGTTTGAATGCTTCTGTTTTGTTTTGAGATTTATTGCTGTTGTTCTTGAAAATTCAAAAATACAAGTACCAGGCTAATATTACAACAAAATATTTCCTTTGACATTTTTTCCCTCAATTTCCCCCAGAGGTTTAAAAATATTTGGTTATTTGATTTCAAATAGACCAGATTTCCTAAATTCATTGTTGCATGGAACTTCTGATCACTATGTGGGTTTAGAATGTCTGTATATATATATAAAAGGAAGTGCAAAGACAAACCAATAAGTATACCATTAATCACATTCTTTGTAGAAGTAAAAAATTACTAAATACTGGATTATATTACCGTTACATTTGACTGTTCCTGCTACTCCACTCTGTTGTAGTAGAGCCCCTGTAAATTTTATTGCATGTCTGTTAGGCCTTCCAAACCAAGGAATAAATTCTCCATAACTGTCTCAAACCGTCTGACATTTTAAAGTGCTAACATATTTGAAATAGTTTCCTATATCCTGTGCCCCTCTACATTTCATTTCATGTCTATGTCTGCTGCTAATGAGGACCATCTTTTTCTTCTTGTTTTCATTTTCATTTGGTGATTTTGCATTTAAACTTCACATATTGCTTTTCTCCAAGCCCCCAGTGTTGCACAGTTACTGGCTTTATAGCTATTCAGGTTGATTTGGCTACATATGGGCTTTTTCCCCTCTAGTAGAGGTTTGGGGTTTTTCTGACTGAAATTATGAACGAAAGCTGGTTTAAATTTAGAGTGAGGTAACAGACTTTCACTTTATTTGGTTGGCCCATAAATGCTGCTCAAAGATTTATTTCAGTTATACTTTCCCTTTTGGAGTCTGCATTTTATTAACACTGTGCACAGAATTTTGTTTTAGATATAAACCTCTTTCAAAGATTTTGTTTTGATTGGCATTTTTAAAATAAAATATTTGATACTTCATGCCAGTGCATCCCCAAAGATACATACTAGTGAAAGTTCAGTTGAAGATTTCTCATTGAAACAAGTTATTAATGGTGAAAATTGAAGATGAATAAAGCTGTCTATGCAAATACCTACAAATACAAAGAAAAAGAAAAAGACAAAGGAAAAAGGAAAAAGAAAAAGAAAAAGAAAGAGAAAAAGAAAAAATGAAGAAAAAGGAAAAGGAAAAAAAAAGAAAAAAAGAAAAAAGAGAAAACAAAGAAAAAAATGAAGAAAAAGAAAAAAAGGAAAAGAGAAAGGAAAAGAAAAAGAAAAAAATGAAGAAAAAGAAAAAGGAAAAGAAAAAGGAAAAGAGAAAGGAAAAGAAAAAAGAAAAACGAAGAAAAAAAAAGAAAAAAATGAAGAAAAAAAATGAAGAAAAAGAAAGGGAAAAAGGAAAAGAAAAAGGAAAAAGAAAGCAAAAAAGAAAAAAGGGTTCTTAGGTTCAATGGCAGGTTTTATTTCACTGAAAAAAAAATCTTTTTTGTGCTTGTAGATGTGTCTGAAAATTTATCTTGGTTCAATTGCCTCTTCACTCTCTAGTATAGATTGGCTGTCTCAGTGTCTCTTGCTCTGCCCTTTACAAGAATGGCACTATTTAGCTGGAGCAGTGGAAAGATGCTTAAGAATATTTTCAGTTTGAAAGCATCATTCAGTCCTTCTTTCAATCTGCTTATGTAACTTAAATATTTTTAGTGCCTGGGAGTTCAAAGCTGCTAATGCGTTGTGTTCTGAATAACAAATAGAACACACTAAAAACAGCTTTACACTGTTTTTTTAAGAAAGTTTCAGGGAAATTCATGCAGCTGTAAGTGAAACTCTACTCTGCCTTTAGCCATCCAAGTATTTCCTTCCTTGTACAGAGGGCTGAATGATTCATTGTACCCAGGTACTGTGCTCACCGGTAAGTATGATGCTGACGTGACTACGTAACACAGCCAGAGAACAGAAGCTCTTCTCAGGCTGAGAATCTGAGACACCCAGCAGCAGCCGTGGAAAGGAAACTTTCCTCCTCAGGATTTATTCATGATATAAGGTCTTGACAGCTGACAGAAATGGTACCCATTTTTCTTAACAACGTGTCTGAATTGCATTGCTCCCATTTATGGCAACAGCCAAGGAATTTTTCACCAGGAGACGCGCAGCGAAACTAGACTTGCAGGCTGATTGAATAAGTAAATAATGTCATAAAACTGAAGTATTAAAATGGCTTCTTGTGAAAGCGATGTGTCTGCTGAAAATTAAGAGACCAAGAAGAAAAGGTTATATTTTCTCACTCTATAACTTTACATAGCCCAATGAAAATCACCTATTCAACTCATTCCTCATACTAAATTAATCCAAGGACACAAATAAGAAAGTGACTGATGGTTATGAATCACGACCTTCTCAACTAACTTCACCAACCCACTTTCTAAGACCCAGTTTCAACCCACTCTCCTAGATTGTCCCTAATTTACAAAGAGAATTGTACACTTCCAAGACCCTTCTCTTTGGGTGAGAAGAGTCACCTTCTGGAGATGATCGTTTCTTCTCCATGACTATCCAGGAAGACTAGATAATCAAGCAAGCAAAACTCTTTACTTTTTGATAGCCACAGTTATATGAAATTAATTGCCATCCAGCCTACCTATCTCTAGCATATGTTTTCTTTTTAAAGTATGGCAGCTCTTCTCCATTCCAATATCTTCTACTGTAATCACCTTTTCTTACTAATCCAACTAAACCAGCACCAAAAGTGTAATAACTGGGGGTGGGGGAAGAGAAAAATATAAATATGGCTAGGTAAGGGAGAGTAGAGAAATAGGGAGGTATACTTGTTGAAATCAGAGTTGTGACAAAATGAGGGAAACAGAAAGAAGCATAAACTCCAGTAGCTAAATATAAAATTAGTATAGGACACGTCAAAGGAATATCTGAGGAAAAGTTGCAAATGCTTGATAAATTATATCTTTCCCAAACATATTAGGAACAGGACGAAAGCAAGAGGAATTGTAGAGGCAAAAGAAGTATTCACAGAATACGCTCATGACTTCTTGTGAAACTGAATAAAACTGTTGGCAGATTTCATTATTTCATCCCAATAAAATCCATAGTTTGTAGCTCTGTGTGTTTTTTATTTTGTTTTTTTGCTTTCTTTGTAAGGGCTGTTTGTTTTGTCTTATTTATTTGTTAAAATTTAAGCCCTTTTATTTCTAAAAGAGTGGTAGAAACACTTATGAGCCCTTCACTGAGGAAAGAAGAGTGCATGCATTGAGAAAACGTGTGATGTTATTGTTAAACTATTGTCAGCCAAGGTTAGCTAAGATGTAAGACTTCATCTACAGCTGGATGCTGGCCTCAATATTCTTTTGGTCAGGCAGACAATTAGGCTGCTGGTATATCTGATGTTTTCCTTTTTCTAGAATGTGCATATATAAACGCATGCTTATGGAGATCTGGTATCTGTGTGGGCTCAAGCTGCAAGTGTTCTCACAGCTACGAGAAATATCCTCAACTCACACTGACATGAGTTTCTGTCAGTGTCTCCGAAGGCTGGATGCCATACAAGCTTCTAGGAAATGGTAGTTTTTCATAGTAAATTATGACAAAAATTAGGACAATAAGACCTTGTATTGCAATTTCTTGTAAAAGATCTGTAAATGTACTTAGCATTAATTACTCACAGAATAACTTCTTTTAAAAAGCAAAATTGTTTAGGCAGTTAGCAATGAATCTCATAAGGATGAAAATTTAACATCAGAGGTACTACTTATAAACTACATATTATTTTAAACTCAAGAACTGAGTCCTTTACCCTGATGACTGAGTGAAGGCAGGTTTCTCATCCTTGAGCTCCACGCTGAGAGTTTCAGAGAATCATTATTTTGTTGCATTTTACTACATATTTAGAGGCTGAGTATCATCTGTAATAGTGAATCACCATAGATCTCAAACAGCTGACAATACG
The DNA here is from genome assembly GCA_030323915.1 of Brotogeris chrysoptera. Taxonomy (NCBI): domain Eukaryota; kingdom Metazoa; phylum Chordata; class Aves; order Psittaciformes; family Psittacidae; genus Brotogeris; species Brotogeris chrysoptera. Next base: position 14,799 of record JARCZZ010019442.1, on the reverse strand, counting down.
ATACTCTCCAAATTCTTCAGAACTCTTGAGAAAGTCAGCTGTATAGCAAAAGTTTATGGTCACCAGATGGCCTTATTTTTTGCCATGTAGAGTAGAGGTATAGCACAAAGAATCTCTGCTCGTGTTTTGGTGTACAAACATTGCATGGATGCCATTTGAGCACTAGGTCCTATGGTTAATCTATTATTCAAAACAAACACTTTGTTTCCTCAGCCTAATTTCTTGCATTTTTTTTCCAGTAAATCCAAAATTAATTTCCCTTTTGACACAGATGTCCTACATTTTACTATTTGTTCATAGACATCATAGATAGATAAAAACTGTAATTCTTTTCCTTTTCTTTTTTTTTTCCTTTTTGGATTAGTCAGATTGTATGTGACAATGGACAATAATTAAAAAGCACGTTGATGTCCTTTATGAACTTCTATTGGATTTTCAATTTCAGACAGAACTTCTGATGCATCTGCATAAAGTTCCTCCCAAGCTCCCATACAATGAACTTATATTAAAATAAATATTTTCTTTTTCCTGCTATAGCGTTATAGCAAAGCAAAACTATTTGTATCTTGCAGCAGGCTGTAGTTCTAGGGGGAGGTGAACTTCAAGATGCTTAATTTACTCTGTTTGAAAAACAAAATGAGTAAATCACTGCCTGATTCACAGACACGTGAACAAAGCCATTTCAGGATACACCCTTGCTCATATCTGAGCTGTGAATATCCCTGAAGTCCCCTCAGTGCAGGGGCTTAGTTCTGATTTGGAGTGTTTATTTGCTATTTTTGTTAGAGCTACTGTTCAAGCAAGCTAAAATTTTTCTATATGTGAACACAAGTGTATTAACATATTCTTTGGAGTTCAGGAACTCTTTCTTAGCATAGCCCCAAAAAAATTAGAAGAAAGGGAAAATAAAGGGTAGACAGAGTTTGTTGTTGGCTTTATTTGTTTGTTTGTTAGTTTGCTTTTGAAGGGGACTACCTCCATCAGTTAAACAAGTAGAAAAGCCAAAAGGACCTGACAATTCACTGCCACATTTCACTTAAAAATTAGAAAAAAAGTGGCAAGCAGGAAGAAAAGCAACAAATTTTAGAGAATGAAAACTATAGCTATGCAGTGATTTCTTTCAGTTATTTGGGGTTTCTTTAAGCCCCATGCCAATATCCAATATATATGTCCATTTCACTCTGCTCCTAATTCTGTGTACTTCAATTTATACCAAATTTCCTAGCATATTGGGATATCCTTGACTGAAGACCTATTGAATTTTTTTGTTGGAAATGCAGAAAACCTGTGAAAGCCATTATCTTTAGAATCAAATAAAATGCCAGAGAAAGAGAGAATCCTAGAGCAAATGAGAAGAAAATGTCTCAGTAAACCTCTGAAATACACAAATGAGATTGTGTATCAACTGTGTAAAGGAATAGAAATAGTCTATTCCTGCAACTAGATCTCATTTATTCTCTTTGAGAGAAGGTTTTGTGTGGTATTTGGTTTTCAGCTTTGCTTCAAAGATTTCCAGATGTAACAATGCAGAAAGAGCTAAATGACCATTTCTGTTAAGGTTACAGATATCTATTTTGTTTTGCTCCTAGATGGAATTACATATAATATCTGTTCTATTAAAAATAGGACAATTGTTTTACCAAAACTTAAGAAACAACCTAATGTGTAAAAAGGCTGTTAACAGCTGCAAATAGGCATTTAGTTTTGTCATCAAGTTACACATCTTGTGAAGATTCACAGATTTTAGGGCCAAAATGGCTCTTCTGAACATATCATATGACATATGCAAGCCAACAGCGACTGAAACCTTGCCTGTGTTTTTGGTTTCATCCTGTGTCTTACAATTGCGTCTATCAGAGTCCAATTTTTCTCTCTCTGAAGGAAGAAATCTTTGCTACAGGTGCCTTTTGGGGGAGGACAGAAGGGTGGTCTGTTCTGCCATCTTCTTACTCAGAATATTCATTTTCTTTCTTTTCTTATTTGTGAGCCTTTCCCCCATTTATGCATGCATTCATTTTCTTCAGAATCTGTATTTATCATTTATACTTTTCATTTGGAAAGTATTTTTCCAAATTCTTTAATCAGTTTTCTTTGTCTTCTCCGTCTTTTTTGGGCTGTAAAGATCTCAACAGATACTGATAGCTATTTGCTCATATGCTGGGGAGGTGCTTGCAATGGGGGCAAACAGGGTGGTCTCTGTCAGGAGGTACCAGCTCCAGCCAACCCACCGCAGGGCACAGCTGATACCCACATCTGTGATGGTGGATCTTCTGGGAAACTGTGTTTAATACAGTGCAAAATGCTGCATGCTGGAGCAGAGGAAAAATGAGAGGATAAAGGCGCAGGAAAGAGAGCTGACCATAACCTCCACCACTCATCCCATTGAACCTCTCAGGGAAGGGGTAAACGAGCAAAGTTGAGCCTGGGAAAAGGGGAAGCAGGCGAAAGGTGTTTAAATTCTTGTCACTGTTTCTCACCATCCAAATATACTTTAATTGGCAAATTAAAAAAAAAATATTAATTTCCCCGAAGTCAGGTCTGTTTTGTCAGTGGTAGTAAGTGGGTAGTGATCAGGACTCCTGTCGTTATCTCGACCCAGAAGCCTTTCCATCTTATCTTCTCCCCATGTCCTGTTGAGAGGGGAGACAGTGAGAACAGTTGGGTGGGCACCTGAATGCCAGCCAATGTCAACTCACCACAGACAGCAGCAAACCAGACTTCCATGCCACAGATAGAAACCAAGAGAGATTTAAAAAATACTGCTATTTTGATTAGAAAAGTTTCTCAAGCCTTCAATGAAAGCTTCAAGGGAGAGGAGGGGAAATGACATTGCTCGTTTACCAGAAGCAGGTATAGTTGCTAAACAAAACTTTTTAAAGAGAGGACATAAATGAAAATACAGCAAAGAGAGCACAAGAGGCTGCCTATGGCAAATATTGCCAAGTTTTCAGTTTATTTTTTTCTAATTGAGCTCTGTTTGAAGCACTCAGATTTTTTGAAGTGATACAAAAATAGTACTATTTTGTAATACATGCTTTTACTGGCAAGCCTTATTGAGTCTGCAAAAGTTACTAGGAGAAACATTAATCAACAAGGCTAGGTAAAGAAATTATCATTTGATACAAAATTTAGGAGAGGGATCTCTTTCTTTGTGTCTCATCTGCATTCAGTGAAAAATTTTGACTACCTTCTTTTCCCAGATAGTCTCGTAAGACCATATTTTTTTTTCCCCTCTCTGAAATATGTAATTCATTGGAAAATAAAGTAGTATCAATTCAAAATATTTCAATACTGCAGAATGTTTTAAATGTTTAGTTTTTCATGGGTTGGCTTCTTCCTTCAAATTAAGCTAATAATTTTCTATGGATTCCTAAGTCATACATGTTTTTACTACAATGAAACATGAGAGAGACTTTGATGTTACAAACTTCTTTTAAAATCTAAAATTCTTTTTCATTATAGTCTCCCCTTTCTGACATTATTCAACTCCTTGATCCACACAGGAACAATCACTGCAAATAGAAAAAGAAAACATCTGAATATTGATGGTTAATCCTTGTTTTCCCTAAATATACCCTTGTCTTTCAAAAATTCATTTGAATTACGGGTTCAGCTAACATTTCAGGTGCTACTTCCACTTCTATCGTAAAGTCTGTGAAAGGCATTTTGATGTGACAAATTGTCTAATCAAACCGAATATGTTGGAGTTTCTCACATTTCTGCCTACTGAAGTCTGACTGATTAAAGAGCTGTCTGAACCTAAAGTGGAGGCTGAAACTACAAAAAGCAATACAAACTACTGCAGTGGTAAGGTAGAGAATCCTCTGAGGATTACTGTCTGCCTAAAAATCAATTAAACAAGCATTAAAATCTGAGCTGTGAAAGTGTCTGAACACTGTTTGGATTAGATTTGTAGTTTATATAAAGTACCTATTATGTGGCTTTGTGAAATGAACCTTCACTTGAATGAAATCACATATTAGCAAGGAAAAAATAGCTGAAAAGCAGATATATTTTTGTTAAAACCCACTTATTTAGCATTACCAGCTGGGAGAATAACTGCATTACGTTCCTCTAGTGTGAAAGGGAACTATGACATTACCAAAACTGAATGTTAGCTTCATAAGATTTGAAGAATTCATCCATATCATCTAGTTTTGACTTTTCTCAACAAGCTCATGTACTCTTTGAGGCAACATAAGAGGATTATGAAAAAAATGTTTGGTTGGTTGTTTTTTTTTTTTCTGAAGCACATCTGAAAGTGTTTTGAGTTTGTTGGGGATTTTTGGGTTTTTTGGTTTTTTGCTTTTTAAACTGTATTCATATTATAACTGGCCATCAGGTTGCCAGCAGTATGCAGCTGTTTCACCAGGATTTAGAACTTATTTAAAAACAGCAAAAAAAATTGTCAAATTTAGGTTCAGGAAAGGTCTAACTTTGGAGAGATAAATGACAAAGTAGCTAGCTGCTCAGTCTGCAAATAGTGTGTATGTTGACCTGATAAAGATTTGAGTTTATATGTTAAGTGCAGGATAATTATAGAGGAATTTTAATAATATGTTAAGAGAAAGACATTATATTTTGGGATTAAAAAATATAAAATGTATTGTAAAGATATTTGGATATTTGGATTCCCAAACGTTACTCTGCTTCTGTGTAAATGTAGTACAGAAAATAAGATTCTCCCAAATCCTATATAACATTAGTATTAGGAACATAGTGAGTAATGAGTACTGACAGTGCATAAGAACAGGAACCAGCCCAGACACTCATTGCACTTTTGCTCATGCAAGGACTGTGGAAAAGTTATGAGGTTTTGTAATAAAAGATGCTGTTTCCAACTCTTCTACTTACTTCTCTGTCCACTGTGGACATGTTTAACATGACATTATGATGCAATTTCATCTGTTCAACCTACAGGATCAATTAACCAGGTTCCACGGTCAAATATATCAGTACTCTTGAAGTTGTAACAATGGCTAAGTAGAACAAGTGCCACATACTGTGTCTTAAGTGTAATTCTGGATCAGATCCCTGGATCATTATGGTCCTAGAGTGGAATAGTTCTGTCTTCAGTTTCAAAAGTTAAGAAAATAATTTTACATGGAAAGTTACACCCATGCCTTTTATCTGTAAACAGACTAGGCTGCCAAGAATAGTCAAACATTAGCTTCTAGCAAAAGTTTCAGCTTTTCCAGATGTTTCTTCTTAATAGGAGGTTTAGACATAGTCCATAAACACAATCAATGGATTTTCATCTATTCATAAAGAGACAGAAGGCAAAAGGAAACAAAGTCAGCTTGATCCAAATGAGGGTGATTTCAGAGCAAAGCTAATCTGATGATTGAAAAATAAATATTGTCAAAAAATGGAAAAAGAACTAAAAAGAAGACTTAAAATGCCCTAATCTTGGAATGCCATGTAATCCTGAAGCAATGTAAAGCTTTATGATATTTTCATAAGACCATATTTTTTACTTAAATTTTACGATGTGGAAGACAAATGCAATACTTGTTTCCCATTGTTGAAGTGATACAACATTTTTACAGCTCAGATTAAAATAAGACATTCATTATACTAGACCTTCATTCATTGTTAAGTAGCTATTACAGTGCTGATGTTTTTTGCTAATTCTTCCACTAGAAATCGAAGCTTGGAGCTGGCAGTAGGGAACTTCACTGACAAGAAATCATGTTCACAACCATGCACTACTGTTTACAGAGGGGAAATCTGTGGAAGGATTGTGAGTCTCACATGTTTTTCAACTGCTTGACTCTCATGTGGGATGGAGGGTTGTGTCCACAAAGTTTATGGCAAATTTTGGAAACCATGAGGAAACCATGAATCTATGCAATAATTTAGCACTGCCCACTGCATGCCTTGCTCTGCATGGCTGAAAGAGATGCTCATCTTAGCCAGCATGAGTGCGCATGGTATACCCTATCTGACCTTGAAGCAACAGAGCCAATGTCAATCAGGCTAAGCTGATATTGACCTCTGCCTTAGAAGGACACCAATGCTTCCTGCTAATGAAGAAACTGAGAAGGCAGGCCTGGCCATATGAATTAACAATTGATTAGAAATATCTTGCATGGGTGATGCAAAGGGCATGGGTGAAGGAGAAAGGAAAGCTTTCACATCACCATTCTCGTCTCTTAATTTTAGTATAAATTTTACCTGAATTACTGTCTCCTATTCAGTGCTAAGATGCAGTGCTGAGATGTACCCAGCTTCTGAATTTACATTAATTCTTTCACTTCTCTTTTACATGATATCCGTGTATACCCTAATGTCAGGGTGCATGAACTACATACTTCCTATCTCTATGAAATAGGGAGAAGTGACTGATTTATGATGTAAAGGAACTTCTACTTTATGTTCATTTTTTTGTAAAACCTCACAGGCTTCCCTCAAAGGTCTTGGATAACATATATTCTTCACTTGCCCAGCCACAGCCCTAACATGGTCCTTCAAATTTGAGAATTTGTGTAAGTGGAGAATATTTCAATAGTGATTCCTTCATCTGGGGTAGTGCAAAACACAAAAGCCACTAGAGGAAATAAACCTGCCTGTCATCCTACAACCAGAGAGCAAGGGGTGTAAACTGACTGTTGAACAGTCATATATTTCAGATTTCAGAGACAGACAAAAGATTGGTTTGAAATTTATTTTGGCAGAAGCTCCCTCCCTGTGTCTAATGTCTCACTCTTATTCAGCATAGAACAAGTTAGGAAGGCAAATTCTTTCAGGTGCAGCAGAAATGAGCCTGGTTTTGTGCTGGAGAACCTGTGGGAACAGAGTAACAGGTCTCTCACCAGCCCATCCTTCAACAAGTGACGTTTTCCACCTGTGGAGCAATCTAATCCCAGCTATAACTTTCACCATCTACGTTCAAAATCCTTGCCAGTCGACTATGAGGGCAGACGAGATTGCCATAGTTATTATGATGCTGGCTGAACATACTGATGAAGCTAATGTTTACCTCTTCGTTTTCAAAGGAGGCATGTTTCAATGACATCAGCCTGTTCTGACGTTCAATGCCTATGTTTTGATAACCTACTATATACCAGCAGCTTTAAATGACTTCTTGTCCATAATTATAAACTATTTTTGCTAACATTTACAGCACATGAAAGTGTGAACTGTTCCTTTTTTGATCTTTTATTTGGTTCTACGATCTTTCTCATATTTCTCTCTATGTAAATTTTGGGGACAAAAATGAATCTACAAAGCTGTGGAGGGAAAATGGACTTTGAACAACTTTTCCTGGAGGTTTCTGTGGGTCTGAAGACATGAATCAGAGGGATTCCTATCATCACAATTTATCATTACACTTGGCTTACAATTTTCTGTTGGAGTTTTTTTTTATATGCCTTCCAGATGCAGACATATCAAGATGTGCTTCAGTGCATTTCAGGGTCAGAGAACTGTAGCATGACTTAGGGCAAGCAAGATACTTTTTTTCTTGCTCTTCTTGAATAATTGCTTTGAGCAACTCCTGTACAGAAGAATATGAATGGAAGTGATTTGAAAATTAAAATATATATCCAGATTTCCTTAAAGGTTACAGACATATCTGAAAATTGTACACAAGGGGTAGAATCTCCAAACATATATATATATACATAAACATATACATTATTCTATAGTTTACAGGGCTGACATATTTTTCTGAATGCAGAAAATTACAGTGATTCATGTCAGAAAAGAATGCAAGCTAAATAATTCCAGGAAATTCTGTCAGTAGGAAATTACTTCTATTTTGACTATGTCAGGTACTATATTACAAGTAAAATGTAATAATTTTTATTTATGATAAAGCAGACTGACAGTTTTGGTTTGTATATTTTGCCACGATCCATTTTGTAAATTTTATTTGCAATGTGAAAATTAACAAAAGCATAGTAATTTACACAAATCTGCTATACTTCTTGTGAAAATGCCATTCTCACTTTATTAACTGAACACATTGCTTTTTAGCTGGTAGCATGCAGCTGACAAATTAACTTGTCCAGCTCTGTTCTCTACTAGAAGGAATATTTTGGTTGACACTAGAAATTATGGATGATTGTCTAAAGTAGGCACCACTGATTGGTTCTCTGAGGGGGTCCATGAAACATGACTCATAACAATGAAATTTGCTATTCTGTAAAACAACCCAAATTGCATAAAAAAAATATTTTTTTTTTTTTGTCCTTAGTGTATCTGAGTGTTCTTGCCAGCTTTAGAGTTTCAGCTGTCTGAAGGATGAGGTACATTTAGCATAGCATCATCATCCTTGTTTACTGGAGCTGAGAGTTGCTGCACAGCAGCTCGTGATTCATAGCTGCCATCACATTTCTGGATGTGTGCTTGCCACTTGTAGGAAATATGACCCCTACCTAAGATTTCTGGATTATTTTCTGAGAAATCCTGATAAAGCTATGAGCATGTGACATACAAAGACTTGAACTGGTAAGAAGTGCATCCTGTACATTCTTCATACAATAGACATTATTACGACATACTGCACATGTGGTACAACCCTCCACAAGTGAACCTATTTGTGGTTTTCATCATTGTCAGTTTGCAAAGGACTACAGAAGTCTTCTATTTAGGAGAGTTAAAGCTACCCTTGCTGTTTCCTCCCCCCACCACCCCCCCCTCCCACCCCCCTACCCCTCCCCCCCCAAATTCCCATTCCTGATTTCTTTGACAGGTTTTACTCTGAGCAAGGGCGGAAAAACAATCTTCTAAAAAGAAACCTTAGAAGTGACCAGAAAAGTGCTGAGCCTCCACATTGAATTATTTTGAAGGACAAAAGAGGCACAAAGTGAAATGCAGAAGGCTCTGTCTGAACATCAGGAAACACTTTTTTTACTGTGAGGGTGACCAAGCACTGGCACAGGTTATCCAGGGAGGTTGTAGTGTTTCCACATCACATATTTAGAGATATTCAAAGGCCATCCTTATGTGGTCCAGGGCAACTGGCTCTGCATGGTCCTGCTTGAACAAGAGAAGTTGGAGTCACCTCAGGAGGTTCCCCCAACATCAACTGTTCTGTGATACTGCCTTTCTGCATGTTCTGTGTCAATCAGATACAGTGTTTATCAACAAGGCAGATACAGTAAATTAACACTTTACCTCATAAGTACATGTAAATAATGTTTTCTATCCTAATACCTGACTTTAGAGACAGTGGGCTGTGAACAGAGAAATTTTCAAAGACAACAAAGGATCTTGGACTGGGTGAAAACAATATGCAACATCTGGGTGTATCCACAAGGACATCTGGAACATCCTATTAGCCCTGAGTAACAACTAGTATCAATAGAAGAAGTTGCATCTTTATCACAGTGCATTATGCTCATCAATAAAATTAAGCAATTCAAATTGTCTGAAACTTAGCAAAATTTATCTGGCACAAATGGCACAAAATTCAAAATCAAATAACGAGACTGGAAAGATTGAGCCCTCAGGGAAATAGGCTTCCCAGGTTTGAAGGAAATAGCAATAAACCTATAAGCACCACCAACTCTCCCTATAGACATACAAATAACAATGTATGGACAAAGAAAAAGGGTTAAAAGAGCAAAAAATTTACTGACAACTCTGAATGAGATCAGAAAACTATCTACACACACTTGCTGTTCATGATAAAGGAGCTTCTTTCTATTTTATAAAGTAAAAGGAGTTTATAAATAGAATTCTCCCCTGGATATTTCTATATTTCTATTTCTACTAAAAAATAACCAAATTTTCCCTTACCTTTCTTTTCCTAGACTTGATGCTTTGTTGCAGTTTTTGTTTTGTATTTTTCCATTCCAATATGAATGTTATAAAGAGTATGGCAGGTATGTAAGAATTTGTTTATAACTGGTCCAAAGGGGAGAATCAACAAGGAGAAATGGGTTAACTGGGTCATATTCTTCTCACGTTTCTACTTTATTGCAGAACGAAAACTGTTCAGTCAGCAGCATTGTATTACAAGACTGTACCAAAGACAGAAGAATCAGACCAGATGTGTCACCACTTTTAGTTTTTTGCTTTTCTCTGTTTAGTAAAATAACTATTGTTCTTACCATATCTGACACACCTGAAGGCAGTAGTGTGCAAATGTTATTTTGAATGGTTGTTCTGTTACTACCAGGGGATTGATTTAATTAACTGTAAACCTTATCAATTCCCTCCATACTTCATGGTAAACACACACTGCTGTTTTCTTTTCCAATATTTGCATTCATAATATGTAAGTCCAATGCTGTTTGTGTCCAAATGTCCTTTCTAGAGTGTCTACACAAATACTAATATAGTACAAGACCTTATATACCTGGGAATTTTGTAACAGATGCCTAACAATGTGGATAGGCACCTAGCATTATTTTTCAGAGATATTTGAGTACAGGTTCCAGGAGCAAGGATGAGATGGGTTGCATCTGACAGGAGCTATTGTAGGAATTGAGCAGTTACAGTTTTTAACCAGCCACAGGAATCAAACGGGTAGAGACATTTAGATCTCTGCCAGCCAGAGCATCTTAATATCTTGTTTAGGGATTGAGTTTCCATATGCCTTATGGTTATGGAGAACAATACCAGGAAGCTTATCAAGTCATCCAAAACATCTGTCTTGGCATGTTGATATTTTCATAATAAACTGAGGAGAGGGAAAATAGGATTTGGCATACATTAAAACTTTTCTATTGTTGCTTTCCGAGTAATGTTCTCGCTTTTTTTATTCAAAATATAATTCTGGTTTTGTGGAATATTCTTATGAGTGGGGGTTTTTTTTAATGTCAAAGTAAAAATGCTCATTTTGTGTTCTCAAAAAAGCTAAAATCTTTGTCTGCATCAGATAAATACACTTCTTCCCATCAAAACCACCAGAAGAACTTTGAGGTTTAATTCTAGTAGGACTGAAAAATACAAGTGTTGTCTTAAGTTTGTTCTTCAGTTTCTTCATTGACTCTTTTTCTGTATGACTTTAGGAAGGTGTAGTGATTTATTTATTTATTTAATATCTAGTTTTAATCTTCAGTCTGTAGACTTCAGTTCTAATTGTGTCTTCTAAAAATGTAGATGTGTGAGATATTACTTTAGAGTTTCATTTGGTTAATTGTAGCTATGTCTCTGAGTATATGTACATGTTTGAGGAGAGGGGGGAGACAGAAAAGATAAAATGGAAATTCCAGGCATTAGGAGCTTGCTGTATCTTGCAACATATGAAAAACTGCAGTTAAAAAAACAGGCAGAGCTTATTACAGTACAACTGAAGTAGAATAGACTACAATGACATTTTGGATTTAAGTATTTGGCTATGAAATTTAGCAATTGAAGTAGTATTTACCACGACTATTTTTCATTACTTTCAATGAGGGATTTTCTAAAAAAGCTTTGCTACTTTCTGAACGCCACTCTTCACTCCACATGGAATTAATAAAAACAGAGCTGGAGAATTAAACTCAATGTTAAAAAAAAAAGACAACATTAGTCGTCTCAGTACAGTGCGTAACCTGAACATTCAAAGAGAAGAATATCCCTTATTCTTTTCCTTAGAATGGTGAAAATTTCCATGCACATTTTTCCTGAGGAGATTTGATTTCAATATACAGGTGACATATGCATCTTGCTGATAAAACTGTATAAGGAATTTGTAAAATCTGCCAGCTGATGGCACTTGCAGCCAAGCCCCTTCAATCTGGGGCTCTGGGAGAACAGATGTACTCTTTCAACAGTAAATTTCTTTTCTAATATAAAGGTAGGTGTTTACCCCAGGCTGGAACAAAATTCATGAATTTGAGCTTTTCCATGTAACGGAAATTTAAAAAATAGTTTGTTTGGGAGAATGATATGGAATATTTCAAAAATTCCAAGCCACAGAGCCAGATGGCTGAATGTCTTAGACAGAAATCACACCAGACCATGGATTCAGCTGCTCATAGGAGTGGGGAACACCATAAACCAGCAGGGAGGCCCAGTTTGCCTGGCTGGCAGATTGGAGTCTGTCAGGAATTTCATCAAAATAAATGTGTTCCTGCAAAATGATTTAATTTTACTAAATCAGAATTTTCCAGGGAAAACCAGTCCATCAGAACATTTATCTAATTCTATTGTTCACACTCTCATAGGAATAATTTATGGGTTTTTTTTCCAGTGGCTTCCGTAGTCTTTTGCAGAATTTATGGCCACGCCATGATTGGTGCTTGAGTTACTGTTGGGTAACAGAACAGATACAGCATCCACAGACACTGAAAGGCAATTCTTCCCATGGAAGTACCTCTAGCAAAGAGGAAGGAGGCAAATTCCATATGTTCCCTGAGTCCTGAGCGTTGTTTTTGTCTTGCCTGTGGCTGATTATGAGAAATTAACGTGTACCTCATTATAGAAAGAAGTTATTGAGACCCAGGTCTCATGTAGGATAAAGAACATGTCTCTGAGTTGAACAAAAGAAAGGTAATGAAAAAAATTACTTTGACGCTGCTATTACAGAGCTTCAGCTCCAGTGTATTTTATTTTTCTTCCCCCTCCCAAAAATTATATTTCTATCACATTCCCTTATAACAAAAAACCCTGTAATTTGTAGTAATGCCATTTAATTTATATGAGATATATACGGGCCTAAACATAAGCTCCAAGTCTCAAAAACAAAATCAGAATGCAGGAAAAGTTGCAGGTGCTATTATGGAAAGCTGGAGGGGAAAAAATCAAGTATAGCATTAGTAGCTTCTATTAGACAAAGGAGAACAAGATGCATTTTTTGCAGAACCTCATTATTAAAAATGAGTTGGAGATAACAAGTAGTGCTTTAAACAGAGTCCTTAAAACTTCCTGCAGAAAATCCAAACTCAAGCAATAAATGTTGTAACAGAGGTGAAAGGATGATTCCCTGATTTCAACAAGTAAACTTCAGGGATACATTGAAAGGGCCCTGAAAAGTGACACTTCTTTGCTTTTTTTTTTTTTCAAAAATCAGAACACTTTTAAAAGTTATTTGATAAAGAATGTATGCAGTCATTCCTTATTTTGTTGTTTGAAAAGGTATTAGCAATTGCAGTGGCCCAGTGATGAAATATTTTTTTAAACTCCAGGCTGAATAGTTTTGACATGGCGAAACATTTTTTACGGTGCATATAGAAAAATGGAGTGAAATATGCTCTTTCTTAACCTCTTCTTTGAAAAGAGATAGGTAACAAATTAAACTCTTAAATATTGTGTCATCTGACAACTATGAAAACCACATCAGTTTCCACAAAAATTTGGACTTTTCTTTTTCATTGGAAGAGTCCAAAAGAAATGACTTAACTTCAGCTGTGGAATCTGAATATGTGTCTTGCCAGCATGGAGAAGGGGTACTTTTTAGCACATTTAGCTCTAGTTTAAAAAGTGGTATACACTGAGCATCGTCAAAATCAAATGAATATCTGAGAATAAGCTTTTAGATGATGATAAGTAAATAAAAATGAGAAAATCCCCAGACTGTGGGTAATAGAAATGTTGCTGACTTTTTTCACAGTTCTTACACACTAAAGAAATATTGCATGGGTCCACATAATGATAATGAGCATATTGACAAGGAAGCAAAAAAATTTAGATTTTACCTTAGTTCTTTCATGTTCTTATTGTAATCCTAATTTTCATAATTTTAAATGCCATGATTTGGGATAAAATATATGTTAACAGAATTTACAAATTTTTAAGAAAACACTGCAAATGTTTCAGTGACCCTATCCTCATATGCCTTGAACATTCATATTGTTCTAATTGTATCACATACAGAGATTCCCAGATGTTAAATCTGTATTTCATTATGTAGAGACTTTATGTAGCTGAAGTCATCACAAACAACTAAATAGCTGTTAGGCATTATGGAGTACTAAAAGAGTGATTACAAGAAATTCAATCTGCGGCAAACTAGCAAACACAGTGTACCCAAGTTGGCTAAAATACCACTGAAAAGCATATAAAGTTCCTAGATTTCACTTCATATCAGCAGTAGCAGAGTTTCACTGCTAATGGTGTTTCAGACTTTCTCATGATTTAATACTTTCAACAGATAGTATGTATTGTGATGCTTAGGGATGAGGGAATACACAAACCAGATTATTCTATTCATTTTGTATGCTGCAAACCATAAAACAAATACTGACTATTCTGAGTGCTTCAGCAGGTTCTATGTGGGCAAGATTTTGTTCTACCTTTGTGCATTTCAAAGGAAATGGTCTCATGGTAGTACTTCACAAAAATTGAGAACTGGGAGGATTCCACTTTTCTCAGCCACAGCAGAACATTGTCAGCAACGCAGAAAACTTCAACTGTTCAGCAGTCTGACTTGTGTGAATAATTGCAAACAAACAAGATTTTTTATGTGAGTTCATAAAACATGTATGTGTGGGATTTTAATAGTCTAAACCAAATAAAATTAATTAATATAGAATAGGATATTATAGTGAAAGCCACAAATTTTCTGTACCTCCATGAAAACTAGGATGGTGTTTGTACAAACTCAAGCTACTTGAAGTAGTTTGTGTTGCAGTTTATGGGATATTGTGTGATAGAAATTATTTCAGCCTGCAAAACAAAAGTCAAATAAGTATCTTTCTGTTTGCTATCACTTATGTTTACATCAAGTACTGTACTTCCAACATCCAACATACCCCTTTGTCCTGGGTTCAGCAATAGCAGCCATTTTTCTCCTTCTTGGTAGCTGGTGCAGCACTGTGTTTTGATTTTGGACCTGGGAGCAGCGCTGATAACACCAGTGCTTTCAGTTACTGCTTGGTAATGTTTTGGTCTGGCCAAGGACTTTCTGAGCCTCATGCTCTG
>JARCZZ010019438.1:0-14739 GCA_030323915.1 Brotogeris chrysoptera | reverse complement strand
AGGTGTCCCTGCCCATGGCAGGGGGGTTGGAACTAGATGATCTTAAGGTCCTTTCCAACCCTAACTATTCTATGTTTTTATGATTACTGAAGAATCACAAAGCATATGAAACAATTATTTAAAATAACATTCTAGCTGTCTTTCACTAGTGAAATACAAAGACATTTGTCTATTTTTGGTCTCTTAGGTCTTCTGGGGTAACAAGTTTTGTATTTTCTCGAGATGCAAACATAAATTATATTTGGCTGTTATACAATGAAATGACTAAATAATAATAAGACACTGCAGGTCACTTAGTTGTAAAAGAGCCACAGGCAGTTGTCTGAAAAAATCCCAATCATTTTGGGCTGTAAGTAAAACAGAAAGGTATGAAAAATTATGAAGGAAATAGACCTATGAGTGGCTGGAGAGTCCAACATCTTTCTATAAGAGTATGTGAATTGACAGAAATTGCCTTATACATGATGATATTCCCATTATAATTATTCAGGAAGGATAGACTATTTTCATGCCAAAGGCGTAACTGTTAGAAACCTTAGGTAATATGAGAGCATTGATGGACCTCCTCAGAACAGGCTTATACGTTATCATAGGCTTTTTCTCCCAGACATTTTGTAGCCTTTTCATGGAACAAGGATAGTTTGTTTTCCATTTATAAATGCAGCTGCATCCTTAATATTAGGCAGTAGGAAATAAAGGCACAGGCATAGAAATTAAGGCATAAGAAAGGCATAGGAAACAAAATGAGCCATCTCAGTTCCAGTCCATAAAGGGATAGGACAGAAAAATGGTAAGTATAGGATATTTTCTATTTCATAGACTTACACCACTAAGATTGCTTGCATCAGTCAAAATGTTAAACACCATGTAAGATAATAGTCTGTTTCTCAAAGAGGAAATAAGGAAATACATGTTCTTTCTACAACTGTAATGTAAGTCGGAGTGAATAGCAAATACCTTCTTCAGTTAACAGACATCTGCTTAGCTCACTGGATTAGACCTCCTGACTGCACAGAGGACAAGACAATCCTTTTAAGAAAACCCTTAAGAACATGCTTTTAGTAGGCACTGTTGCTCCTGAAAAACAAACAAACAAACAAACAAACAAACAAACCTAAAAAAATTAAGGCTCACAAGCAGTTGATGATCACCAGGTAATAAATATAATGTTCTAACATATGGCATCCTTAAGCAACTTCCAGTGAGTTGAGTAAAACCTTATTTGTTCAAGGTCACTGATGTGATGGGATTTGTCATTCTTGACCTGTCACCAGTACAGGTCAAGTCAGTATATAATAGTTTGGTACTGAGCTTTGGGCTTCTTTTAATCCATTATTATTATGAACGGAAAAAAAGAACCAACAATCCCTTTTCTGTGTTATCTAGAAAAAAGGAGCTCAGTAAGAAAAGCAAAGATTAAGTTCACATTTAAAATGCTTTTGGGTAATGGAAACTTTGATTCAAAGTGACAATTATAATAATACTTTCCCATTTTATTTTGAGTTTTCTTCAGGCTGTGAAAAAAAAATTAAAAAAGAACATAAAATTATTTGAGTAGATGGAAGATAAACTGTTAAGTAAAAGGGCACAAAGCAGAGATTACAACCCACAAGCCAAACAAAAATATGAAATTAGTTATATTTTAGGTGAATTTAATATTTAGTAACAGTAATTAAACCTGGTTAACTTTTTTTGTGTCATAGATTTTAAAGCTGGTTTTGAGCTCATTTATAATTAAAATACCATCATACAGGAACTGACCAACATTTTCAGAGACAAGGATCAAAGTAGATGACATGCCAATAATTTTAAAGTTTGCCCAATTACCACATTATTTCCATTAAGTGTTATACAATATTTATATAATGCACATCAAATGAATAGAGTCAGAGGATTAAGCATGTTCGGAAAATAGCGTCTCATTTTGGTTTAGAAATTTGTGATGATGATAACAAACAGAATGTTACTTTTTATGTACTACAGATCAGACAAGGGTACTATCTTTCCTTGGAAAGTAAATCTGCACAGTAGCCATGGAGTCAAAAAACAACTGGCTGAGTTATTATGTCTAAGGAATAATTTCTTTAAGAAAACAACTAAGTAAGATAAGATTTTTGTCAAAAAATAAAAAAAAAAGAGAGCATTCTAATTTGACATCCTTTTACAATTCAAGTTGAATGCCCAAAG
Organism: Brotogeris chrysoptera; assembly: GCA_030323915.1. Lineage (NCBI taxonomy): Eukaryota > Metazoa > Chordata > Aves > Psittaciformes > Psittacidae > Brotogeris > Brotogeris chrysoptera. The sequence continues at coordinate 12,552 of JARCZZ010019438.1, read as the reverse complement.
GAAAAAATAAAGAGATATTTCTCAATGTATAGATGCATTTTCAAAGAACAACATGATGTTTGCAATTGCATGTGTTCAGTAGATGTTAGAAATAAGCCCTTAAGGAGTAGGAAATTCATAGCTCCATTAGTCAAAGTGCTAGCTTTGTTGATTACTTTCAAACCTGATTTAAATGATTTATTATCCAATCTCCATATTTTATTATTTTGGCTTACACATTTTTCAGTCAAGTTACTGACCATAATTCCCTGCAGTCATTCAAATAATAAAATAAGTCTATTAGCTTGATTTCCTCCATAGATCATTTAATATTCATCACACCTGTATAACAGAAATTATTTACGTTGTAAAAGTGGAAGGAAGAAGCCTACAGCTCTGTTGAGAACTGAAATTTTCGTGTATTAACAGTGCCTTATTATATCTCTATTATGACAACTGTCCCATTTGACTTCAGATCATCTTTAGAAAATTAGCTTATGGCCCAACTAAAGAGCAAGAATTCAATATTGTATACATAAATTATAATACTAGCTGGTCATAATGTGCTTTCTTTATGTAGGTCTTATTTCATGACAGTAACTTGATTAATATATGAATGGGAAAGAAAAAGTATTCCATAGGGTTGAAAGAGCAGAATGAAATCCTACTTCCAAAGAATTTAATGGTGCCAGGATATAATCCTTGTTCTTTGATTTTCTAAAACAACCTCTTAAAAAATATGTAAGATATTTAAGACTGATGGAATGCTGGATCTGTTATATGTACTCAACAGCCTGTTCAATACCTTGAAAACATGTAGGTATCTTAAATTCAGACCATGAATCCATTTTATAAGAATGAAAATGTTTACTGAGAAGAAAAGTTTTGTACTTAACATTCCTACTTAGACTTAATGATATATAACAATATAATAAAATGCATGCAAATAAAGGAGACAACAGTGGAGATATTGTGCAGGAAAAGTGTCCTGGGTTCAACAGCAGTCAATTTTCTCCATAGTAGCTGGTGCAGTGCTGTGTTTTTGGCTTTCAGCCTGGGAACAGTGCTGATAACACCAATGGTTTGAGTTGCTGCTCAGTAATGTTTAGTCTTACCAAGGACTTTCTGAGTCTCACGCTCTACCAGGGAGGAGGGGAAGCCTGGAGGAAGCAGAGACAGGACACCTGACCCAAATTAACCAAAGAGGTATGGAATACAGCACATCATACCCAGGATGTAAAAAACTAAAGGCGGGGACCCAGAAGAGGGGGCCCACTGCTTGATCAGGCTGGGTATCAGTGGTGAGCAGTTGTATTCTTTTCTCTTGTTGTTTCCCTTATCATCATTATTATTGGTGGTAGCAGCAGTGGTTTGTGTTATTCCTTAGTCACTGGACTTCTTATCTCAAATGTTCTTATCTAAACCCATGGGAGTTACATTCTTTTGATTATCCTCCCCATCCCTCTGTGAGTGAGGGCAAGAAAGAGGGGGGAGTGAGTGAGCGAACTACGTGGCTGACTGGGCTTAAACCATGACAAAAAAAAATAATGTAAATCTAACAGTGGAAGACTGAACCTTGAAGTAAGTTCAGAACCCCCCCCCCCGAAACAATAATATATATTGGTGGACATAAATTTAAATAGTATTGTAAAATGTTTTTTAAATGCTGACTTTCTTCTTGGTGACTTCCTAATATTTGAACAAATATTAGTTGTGTTATTATCCACATATCTGTAAAAAATAAGGTAAAACAAAACATATCATCCAAGAATATAAGGATACAGCTCCTGCATTAGTGGTCATAGATGTCTATTTCTGAAAAATAAATTTCAGAAGTTCTTGCATTTTCTCCTCACAGAGGGGATCCCACATAAATACAAGAAATGTGCCTTTCATTTTCTATATAAAACATTTTTCTGGGCTATGATTTGGTTTGCTATGAACTATTTTAGTAAATTAAGTTTCAGAATATACTTATAATTATAGTTTTAAGCATGTATATATACATGTATATACTTAAAAACCAACAAATTTAAGTATTTTTTTCTTACATGTCTGTAATAATAAAATCTGAGATTTACCTTTTTAAATTCTTGTATGCCTATCCTTTGAATTTGTCAGTGAGGTTTACAAAGTTAGAGAAGTTATGTGTATACATTCAGATTATATATTTGCTAAACACATTTCTAACCAATAATGTTTGAAGAACATAGTTTACATCTGGACTACTTCTCTATTACAATGCTACATCATTATCTTAGTAATTTTGGCTCTTGCCATAAAATGTGCTGATAAGGACAACTGGAAAGACAAGTAATATAGATTGAAATAGTTAATGTCAAGATGAACCATCATTAGCTATCTTTGAAATGCTGATCGAAAAAAAAATTCAATAAAGCGCAACAAGCACATGGAAGAGCCAAGAATCCCTGGCCTTAGGAATCCCTCTGCACTATCTTAACTACAAAATCATTCCTGATAACTAACATGATGCATGACTTAAAAGGGCCTTTAACTTTGTATATGTCTATTGTTTGTTCTTAAAGATGGATATGGACAAAGATTCTAATAGTATGATCACTTTGAGTTAGCAACACTTATAAGGACATCTTGACTACCACTGACTGTGAACTGAATCACCATGCTGTGATTATATTCCAAAGCCTGTGGATTTTTTGAGAATATTGATGATCAAAAAAAAAAAAAATTTTTTTTAAAAAAAGGACTTAGGAGAGGCTGACATCAAATGACAATTTCATCACATACTAAGAGAAAATAGGAGAAATCCCCGGGGTTCTCACTTCTGAGCTATACTTCAAGTGAAAATCTTTCATTTGATACTAGCCAGAAATGAAGGCAGCAGCACATGGTCTTATCTTTTACTGTATGCCTGAAATATTTGAAAGATTTTCAAACCACTAGGAGGATGAAAAGGAAGGGTAATAACTTCATTTTTTTGTTCAGTATCATGTTCAGTATTTTCAATGCACACAACAACAGATTTCTTCAGAAAAAAGGATCTAACTATTTTACAACTACAGAAATATTCCCTTTGCCCAAGTGTTCCTTTATTTTATCTTCAGTGAAACAATCTGAGCTGCATGTAATTGTTGTTATTTATCTGGGAGTAAAAATACCTTTTCACTTTTATACATATACTGCCCGAAGCCTTTATTATAGCTCACTGTGTTTGTCTGTTTAAGAGAAACTAGCTGGAAACAATGGAAAGCACTGGTAATGTATAAATCATACCAGATGACAAGAATTGTTGGTGATCCTGAACTTGTTCATCCTCAAGTATTTAGACAAGTATAAGTCAATGGAAACACCTCAGAGTAAGCTTTTGCATACACCATACATTTCCTAATTTATAAATGCTGTAAGCACTAACAGTACTGAATATCAGAGATCTCAAAGAAATGAGGATTTAACACTATGTTTTGTATGTGGTAATAAATTTAGCTTTTTGACTGAGTTGTAACTTGATATATGCATATAAATTGAGAGGCTAACAGTGTAAAAAATCCAAACACACTAACTTGAATGTTGTTTTCTGATGCCAGCATTTCATCTACTAACATATTAAAGTGCACCAGAGTTGCTAAGATCAAACTGGACACAAGCAATTGAGGGGGATTGAGGGAGAAGAAAAGCCCTCAGAATCAAGTCAAAGAATTAAATTATTCCCTTTACTTATTTGATCTATTTTTTGAGAAAGTCATATAAGGGTGTAATGTAATCATCACTAACCCTGAGTAATTAAGGCAGCAACAACAGCAGGACCTGCATTCTGTCACTTCCAACTTGTCAGGACGCTGTATTCTTTAATTTCAGAATTCATTAGAGAAATCTATGCTAAGATGGATTAAGATTCAGTTGGACAGACATATTTTGTCATTTATTATTTGGAAGGATACATCTCAAACAGAAATAACAATTTCTGTGGAGTCTTACAGTGTCTTAGTAAGAAAAAGCAGAAATCTTTGGCTCTCACTATACTATTTTGCTTCTTCCTGCAGTGGCTTCTTAATACTGTAGCGCTTACCACAGCAGGTGTGGGTTTTAAAAGCCACACTACTAATCTGGAAAGCGAAGAATTCTGGAAATTGGAACACGAGAGTTTCCTCATCAAGAGCCCTGGACAATGCCATCATTTCTTAGGGGGAAAAAAAAAAGTCAGTGCAAGAGTTAAACAAATTTACAATCTGTGAGTCATTTTCGTGAGTCTACTATAATTGTCAGTGATTAATTAAATAATATATGATGCATTATTTATAATAAATTAGGAATTATGATTTAAGTACCTGAGAAACCAGCAAAATCCAGATTTCTGTATAGAACTTGAGGAATTTTGTTAGAAAAAAATCCTGGCCTGGGATCATGCAGTTCCCAAGATCACTCCCTACAGTGCTGAGCACTGTGGACTTTAATCATTAACCCTCCTGAATCAAAACACTCAGCTTATGTGTCTCTGTTTAAAGGGGGATGATTTAAACCAATAGACATGGATGTCTGGATTCACTGATTTCTGTATGCAACTCTAAGGATAGAAAAATCATCTGTAAGAAATCACATCACTAGGGCCTAAGTATGTTTAATTGTTTACCAAAACGGATGTAAAAAAAACCCAAACCAAATAAACAAACTCCTGTTAACATAGCCCAGGACGTGATTTAACATAGAAAAAGATGGAGACTTTTTTGTGGGAACAAAACTTTCAGACTCTTCAATCGTGTGGTTAGTGACACCTCATTAGTTGCTGAAAACTCACTAAATTTACACTTTGTAATTAGGACAGCAAAACTAACGTGTCATTGTTAATTCTGAGGCCAGTAGGAGTATAAATAGATGAATGGTCATATGAAGAAATGCCATATCAAGTGGTGAATGTAAACCCAAATGTTATGATTGGTATTGGGATAGGCAAGCCAATCATTTCTAAGAGACATTTTGGTAAACATGGCACAAAATTTGGTTTCTAAGTAATTTCAGTTTTAATCCTTAGCTCCATATGTAACATCCACTTTCATGGAGATTAATACCTGGAAAAACTAACATATGCTGGGTTTGGTAGGTCTGATAAGAATCAGGAGTGTTTATATGTAATTGTGAATACACACATACTGCTTGAAATAATAGCTTCTCTCACTAACCTGTTTTTTCCACTTTTATGTTCAAGTAGCCCTTACCCCAACAACTGTTTCACCTTCCCTTAAGTAGACCTCAGCTTATCTCAGTTGTACAAAATTTCCTGCTTTTTCTTTCAAAGTTTTGGTCCAAGTTCCTGAAACAAATTACTTTGAAAGCAAAGCCACAATTTGTTAAGAACCTAGAAAAAAATTAACTCTAAGTACCATTGTAGCTGATTCACAAGAGAAGCTCTTCATGTTCAAGTATTCTCTTACTCTCCTTATAATCAACAAAGATAAGAAGGGGAAAATGGATGCTAATATTCAATAGTCAAAACAGGAAAATGAAGCCCCAATAACTGAATCTTCTGGCTTTCTCGACAGACCAAGACTGAATGGAAGGGGAGATGATGGCCATTTTTTTTTCCTTTGTTATAATAATAATATGCCTGAACTGGACCCCTTTGCATAAAAGGCTGCCTGATGAACATTCCATTTGCCATGTCAAATTGGTGCAGCAACGGTGTCTTGTGTGAGCCGCATTAGCAGCAACTGATAAACTTTCCCAGCTTCCCTGAGCAACTGCCTTTATCACTGGTGCAGTAAGACCTGTAAAAAAATTGGAAGTAACTCTTTATTTTGTACCTATTGGTAAATTACATGACATTTCTGTCAGAAAAAAGCCTCATAAGCTGCCATACCAGCTGGAAATACTTCAGTTTAGTATAACAAGTGTAACACTGAAGAGCTTTTATATATATGACTAATTCAGTTTAGCTTCATTGCAAATTAATGCATCGGGACAACCAATAGTAAAGCTATTAAAAGAATGAAATGGCTGTGGAATTGTCAAAATTTCTCCCTTCGTCTGCATTTAGGAAGACAATTTTAGCTACATGGGTCTCCAGTCAGTGGCAGAAACGTTCATACATAACTTTCAAATGTGCATGAGGTTTTTGAGGAAAGGATTGGAGGAAAACTCTCACCCACTGAACAGCATTATGCACGCATATGAAATTTACTTTAGTTAACATGACAAAGGGATAGAACTGCAATTAGACAAAGAAGGCCCCCTATCATGCAAAAGCCTGTCCAAACAGATGGGCTTTCCAATACACTTGAAGGTCAACAGATTACGAATTTGCCAAGTGTGTTAGTAATCATGATACTTTGTAGTCTTTCTCTGCTACAGCTCCTGGGTCTAACCTGTACATAACTCAGAAATTGAAAGACAAAGTCCATAAGAGCTATCTAAACAAACTGAAAGAGAAACTAGATCCTCTTATTTTTTCCCCAGTTGGAGAAGTTTATTAGGGAGGACTATTTTCACTGTGGACTTTGTCTGTAATCACAGAAAACCCAACCTGGAAACTACAGGGATAATATATTCCTCAAAGTTTCTTCTGTGGGACCTGCTTTGAAGTAAGGAAATTTATGAACAGAGCATTGTGGAAGAAACACAACTTTATCACAGCCAAAATCAAGATGCAGAGGTAGTCCATCTTAATTATCAAAGGCTTTTTCTCTGGTTTTGGAAATTACTTATTATTTGGTTAAATGGGTCTTAAGTATGTTTATAGTCCAGTACATAAGTGAAACTTAAATGCATATGCAAAATGCACTTCCACATGATATGGTTTAATAAATGCTCCAACTATATAGTCAAAGCAGGAAATTAATATTTAACATAATTCAGATGGAAGGTTGGATTTGAAATTCTGAATCTTGGTCTTTGGTCAGACTGAATGGGGTAATTTAACGAGCTAGTTGTGGTCAATGTCTTTTTAGAGATTTCATATGAAATAGTTTTATGAGAATAAATTCTCAAAGGCATATAAAGGCTGTGAATATTTAACCCCAAATAACCCTGCCCTAATATTATCATTTCAATAAACAAAGCAAAATACTATTTTTGTTGCACTGATACAAATCTCAGGTAGTACTATTCAACGAATGACATTATTCTAATAAAGTTTTTACAGTGTATGTAAAGTTCTTCAGGTCTAAACATACAAAGGATATAAAAAAATTCTGCTGTTCTCCAAATTGTAGTAGTTGATAAATCCTCATTCTTCATGTACCTTTTTTTAATCTACATCTGTCTTTAGCTGGAGTTTCCTTGTTCCATTTGCTTTTTATTATCCCTGTCCCTTGAGCCTTAAAATACAATATTTAAACAAAAGCACCTACAGAATGCAATACTTAAGTATATTGTGCTCAGTGTTGTTTTCTTGTTACTTATTCTATTCCTGTTGATTAATCTGTCTTTACTTTCAGCCCATCTTCCTCTTCTATCCTTCTTCACATGTTCTTCTTTTGTTTTTCAAGGAAAAAAAGCTCATTAAAACCCAACCCAACCTCTCTGATAAATAACCATCATCTAAGACGCAAATGAAATTTGGAAGAAAATTCTAATTAACTAGAAACACTCTTTCAAGGAAATCTTTTCCCCTATTAATCAATCTTATCCTTTAAGTGTGGTTTGAAGAACATAAAAGGGAGCTATTTCTATATCTTAGCTGTCTGAAAGGATGTTCTGCTTCATATCTATTTCTTCTCTCAATATCTTTCTGGTTTTTTTTTGTCACAGGAATACTTTGGCTCTACCAAGCTTAACTGGGACACGTTAAAGGATACACACACACACATCATACCAGATGGAAAATATGGAGGTAGTATTTAAACACTGGTGACGATATGACTCACTCAATCTTCCCAGATATATACAGTCCATGGTACAAAACATTCTCACTACTAGACCTTATTTCCTGATTTCTTGTCCAAATCTCAAAGCTATAGTCTGTTTTGAGGAACCAAATGATTGTCATCAGCTTCCTTAATAGTACCTTATTCTGGGATTCAATTTACTGCACTAACCCCCAGTAGTATCGCTGCTCTCTATTTTTTTGTAAACAAAAACTAAGGGTATTTATGTTTTAGAATAATGAAAGATGCATCTCTGCATACCCAGTATCATTTCAAGTCAGAATAAGGACAGATATTCCTTAAAAGAATCATCCTTCCTGTCAACTCAGTGCAAGCGTGTAGTGCAACACAGGTTCTTAGTCAAAGGAAAAGCCAGCTTTTTCATTTTAACAAAATGAATCAATTGTACAGAAAATTATAAAAGTATACACTTTATATGCTTCAGATTTTTTGTAAAAAAAGACAGGAAGAATTGGTTCTGCCAGACTAAAGTCATGAACATAAATATTGTTAGTGTGGGATTTTTTTAACAGAATCTGTAAATATATTAAGAGAAATCCTCATTATATAGTATATGCGGACTTCCAAACACTTCATACAGTCCTTTGTCCTTTGAAGACAAAAAAGCCTTTGCCTTCATTTGCAAGAAAATGATATTGTCTTGGAAGAAAAATGAAGGTCATTTTGTTTAAATGTTAAACAAGAAAACAGTGGCAGAAATTGATTATAAGGTTGCACAATGGAGTCTAGTGGTAGTCTAAAAGGAAGGCATCCTGGACATGCATTGCAAATCTGCATGTGTATATGTATATATATGTAGATATACACATACACGCACATATATATGATCTGAAAATATGGTAGAATGTTAATATGTCCGTGCTAAATGCTTCATAATGATCAAAAGTACAACTTACTACAAAGGGCTGCAGAAAGATCTTACAAGACAGCATAATATGGCAATAAAATTGCAGCTGATACCCAGCGTGAATAAATATAAATTAATGCACAGAGGAAGAGTAACCGCTAAGAATATATACATAGGCACAAGTCCTAAAACACAACTAATGAAAATCAAAACTTAGGTTCTGTGGGAAGACTAGCTCTTTCCTTAGCAGCAAGGAGAAGTTTAGAGCATCAGAAAAAGAAATAAAAACTGACCAGAAAACAGAAAGCATGTTTTATAACTTTCAGTCAAGCTAAAAAATACTATATAGCAAAAAAAAAAAAAAAATAAAAAAAATTAGAGATCAGGCAGCCAAGGAGGTGTGGAATACTTACGTAAGATGCTCTAGGAGACCATATAGCCAAACAGTAAATGAGTTGGAACCTACTCTGGTAGAAAAAAAAATCTGGTTAAAATCAATAGTAATAAAATAAATCAGTTCCACCATCAGATGCACCATATGACCATGCAAACACCTGTGCCAAAAAAGGTGATAAGGCAGCATGGGGACAGGGATTAAATGAATGAGGGAATACTGTGCTTACACCTTTCAGGGACAATGCTGGCTTTAAATGTTTGCCAAACAGCAGACTAAGAGACTGCAACAATTCACCTCAGAAAAAAAAAGGCAACAGAGGAGTTATATGAAGATGGCATGACAAAAGTTTTACTACTGAGCTTCTACATACAACTGTGCAAAAATCATGACTGCACAAATTTTTGCTTCACTTAATTCTTAAAAAACTGGTGGGTACCAATTTATAATTACCTGACAATCTCTTCTGTACAACAAAAGTCATTCTTCAGGCATTATGTTAATGTAAATGTATTAATTAGGTTACTGAACTACTTATCAAATACAGAAAGTGTTTATATACATTTTCTATAAGTCACACAGCAGCTTTAAGAGAGATGAAATTATTTTCTTAATTTGATCGCCTCTGTGACTGAGAGAGAAAAATGGTTTCAGGTATTTTCTATTAAAATTTACCATTACTGATATATCTTTTGATCTTTTGATCTACATCTTGCACTTTTCTCCCTTGCAAGATCATAGTAAGAGAAATCAGAAAAGGCAACTATGAGAAATGAATGAAATAACAAACTGTAATGGACAACCTGAAATTTGTAATAGACACTATCAGCAAAATTCTTTCAAGTTCAAATGCTGACATCTTTCTTTTATCCTTCTTCTACACAGGTGTAACTTACATTTCAAGTTCCATCCACAACCAGTTCAGGAGAATACATAAAGGTGTTAAAGCCTGAACATACTTGTGATGTCCACTAAAAGTTGGAAAGTACTGACTTGTTCTTTCTTTCATTTATCACAGTGCTTTGTTTAGTTACAGATGGCATTAGCAACGGGTTTTAGTATCATTCTCATCACAGAACAGAGCAAAGACATTTTTTTCCAAGGTCATTATGTTCCCAAAATCTTGAAAGATAAAAACATCTTCAAAGAGGAAATGTACGTTAGAAAGCAATTCATGATGAGCAATCATTAAAAAACACTGATCCTCACAGAAGCTGACAATTAATGACAGTTCTAAATTTAGAACTGAGTCTTGAAAACCATTTTCTCTGCAATGTTCCAGGGACATTTTGCTTCTTGAGAGAAAATAAATTCATGGCCCATTTACAAGATACCACATAACCTTGTGGCTCTCAAAGAGTATAAAATAAACAACACCAGTTCTCTGTCAGGTTTTTATCTTCCCAACTTCATTAGAAAATTTGCCTCAAGTAAAAGAAGTTAATATCTGAGGGTTTTCAGCCTATGATAAATTATGTAACAGCTCAGGGAAACCCATATGGCAAAAGTTTCAGAGTTGAACCATAGTTAAATTTGAATCACCAGAGATATCCTGAAATAAAATTAGCAAGAGAAAGACTATTAAGCATTTCAAAGGGCTATTTCTGCTTGGTATGATTCATGCTGGAAAACAACTAATTTTTTTAATTAAATGAGGCTTAGCTCAAAGCCAGAGGACTTAGGCCACCGTCCTGATGAAGGAAGGCTCCAGCTGGCTGATCTTGATGCACCTGTGTACCACTATTATCATCTAAGCAGAAAAGGGAGAAGGTGAGCCTACCCGTACTACATGTCACAGTCACAATAGACCCATTATACATTAAGGCTGTATTACAAGGAAGGATTTTTCATGCAGTTCCAGTGTGGTTCAGTGCAAACAAATTTTTGGGTTTAGGTTTGTCTGGCAAGTCTTCAAAATCTGCTGTACTTGGGGACCCAGAGGCAAGTGTTGGCTAATACAGAAGAATGCCTGGATAGGTATTCGGAAGATCCAATAACAGAACAGTATGTGCAAAGCTAACACAAAACAATTGGTTGACAGTAGGAACAGAATTGTTTATCTGGGATTCAGAAGACTTAAAACCCATCATATCTTGGTGGATCAACCTTTCACCTTTTTTACCAAGAGTCTCAGTCCAACATATAAAATGTTGGACGTGGCTTGCATTTGTGTAGACAGACCTGAATAGTTCTACACAAAGAGTGCAGCATGATTTTTGAACTTACTCTCTTGGTGCAGTGCCGCACCTTTACCTATGCCAGAGTCAGTCCCATGCACTGCAGATCTTAGTCCTAAACAAGCTGTGTACATGAGCTGAATAAACAAATTAAGAAAAAGCAATAGCAAAATGTTATAGGGTAGCTTTTTGTTTCCTATGAAATCCTTAACAGAATGTTTCAAGCTTCAGTCTGTACAGTGAAAACAACTAAAAGAAATCACATTGTATTTTCTTTTCCAGGGTCACATTCAAAAAATCAGAAAAAAAAAAAAAAAGAGAAGAAAGAAAGAAAAAAAGGAAAAAGAAAACAGAGTAAGACTGTTACAGAGAATTCAGTAATAGAATCATGCTCATTTGCCATTTTATATGAACATTTTTCAGACAGTGCAAGCTATTATAAATGAACCATTTTTACTCTCCCTTGACCTGACCAGGGAGTTTATTTTAATTTCTGTTGAAAGGATAATTTGTATTAAAACATGCAATCATTCTGTACATCACTTTAGCCTCCCCACCTCCTACATTATGTTTCACACACCTACTCACACTGCCCCCTTCCTCTCAACCCCCCTCTTTTGAATGAAACACACAGATCTTGAAATCTCTCTCAGAAATGTACACAAGAACATATTCCTTGGCAACATGACTCACTCCACTGTCTTAGCCTCATTAGTAAGCGTGGCAGATGCCCAGATACCGTGCTGTCTGTAGCACATACACTTTTATGTAACATCTCATTATTTATGTATAAATGTATAAAGCCTTGTCTTGGGAATACAGCATCAATTTTTGGTCGAACATTTGGTAAGATTCGCTCATACTTACAAGTATCTTGTTTACTCCAGTTCACTTTGTGGTTTTCTTCTTTAAATTTTATCATGAATTATGCTTACTTAGAAGAATGTTATCATGGTTTCAGCCAGCCAGCCAGCCATGCGGTCACCCTCTCACTCCCCTCCCTTCCTCCCCCCCACTCCCAGAGGGATTGGGAAGGAGAATCGAAAGAATGTAACTCCCATGGGTTGAGATAAGAACAGTCCAGTAACTAAGGTATAACACAAATCATTGTTGCTATCACCAATAATAATAATGATAAGGGAAGTAACAAGGGAAGAGAATACAACTGCTCACCAGCAGCCAACTGATACCCAGCATGACCCTAGCAGTGATCTAGCCCTTCCGGATAACTGCCCCCAGTTTATATAGTGGGCATGACGTGCTGTGGTATGGAATACCTCTTTGGTTAGTTTGGGTCAG
>JARCZZ010019436.1:0-28354 GCA_030323915.1 Brotogeris chrysoptera | reverse complement strand
TCCTGGGCATGACATGCTGTGGTATGGAATAACCTCTTTGGTCAGTTTGGGTCAGGTGTCCTGTCTCTGCTTCCTCTTGGCTTCCACTCCTCCCTGGCATAGCATGAGGCTCAGAAAGTCCTTGGCCAGACAAAACATTACCAAGCAGTAACTGAAAACACTGGTCTTATCAGCGCTGTTCCCAGGCCCAAAATCAAAACCACAGTGCTGCACCAGCTTCCAAGAAGGAGAAAAATGACTGCTACTGCTCAACCCATGACAGACGTGTTGCATGTATACCTTTGCACTTCTAGATGGGATTTTTCCTATTACCCATCTGTGCCTACAATAAGTTTTATAGGGGCCAAAGTTCAATTTGAACATTTGTTTTCTGCCATGAAGGGCACATGAATTCCAAATTGACTCTGAGAATCTGAAGTTATCAGATTTTAAGATTATTTGTACTAATAATGCCAATTATCCTTCTTAATTAGGATATCCTAATATCACTCAAGAGGAGCAAAATTCAGTGAACCTGTTATTCTAATTGAGGGTCCATCAAACTGACAAACAGCATGTTATGAATTTGAAGACAGTCAAAATGATCACATATCTCAGAGGTTCTAACAGGCAGTTACTGACATTGATGACACAATACATTTCATTAGTAAGCCTTCTGTCACATGTTGATAGATATTCTGCCCTTAAAACAAAAAAAAATCCCTCAGTAATGGAATGAGACTTACGTTGTCAGTCAGAACAGCCAATAAATCTACTCTATCCATCATCCTGAGTCAAATCTAATTTAATTTCCTGAATTATGAGGCCACTTAAAAATAAAAAAAAAAAAAATAGTGAAATATCCCTGAGGCCCAGTTTTGTATTACATGTCAGCAGTAAGGCTTACTGTCTCTTTTTCTTTCTGTGTATTAAAAAAATCAATTTTTGACTGACTCAGAAGAATCCATATATGCAAAATACTGAAGCACCAGATTATAAAATATTTTAGAAGTTAATTACCTCAGATATATTGCTGGCTGAAATCAGATTCCAGCTCCATAGTTCATTCATAACTTGGTATCTCACAGCTCTATATAAACAGAATTCTACATCTTGATGCCTGAAGTGCAGGTAACATATGATTTATATTGGTTTTGTCCCTAACATTTTTTTGTTTCTCTTCCCTGACAAGATGAAGAAATAATGTGTCTTGTCTTGTGTCAGCGCATACAACTCCAATTTCAGCTTACAGAATTGAAGAAACGTGCATTTTTTTGTCATATACATGATTCACTTACAATCAGTTAAGATATATGTGGATGAGATTATACCCACTGTCATGTTCAGTGAGTTTTCTCTTCCACCCAAATCCTTTAAAGTATATAGGATAGACACTGAGTTCAGTAGTTATTTTGGTTTCTTCAGATTTCCTAGTAGTATCCTGATTTTAGCAGTTCATATACAAGATGTGGCAATTCAGCAAGGTATTTCCACTAGTGGCTTCACACAACTGGTGTTCTTAGTGAGCTAAAGAGCAGCTTGACCATTATTGAGGAGACCCTTTTCATACCTTGCTCCAGGAAACAATAGAACACATTTCGAAACAGTCAATGAAATTTGGGTTAGACTGCCAGAGATTAACAGTAAAGCTTTTCTGAAGCCTTCAAAAGCAGCACAAAGTGCAGAATAAGTTTAGATGATAGGAAAGAGGAACACAGTGATACACGCAGAATATACAGCAATGTATACAGCAAAAAATATACTTTTTTGGCTAAATCCAAACAAGATTCCCCAACTGTTGTAAAAATCAGTGATTCTGAGTGTCAACAGTCGGAATTGCTGCCTGTGTATCACTTGTCTCACTAAATTGAGATTTAAAACCTGTATTGCACTTGTCTCACTAAATAAGACAACATAGAGCCCAATTGACTTATGTTAACTTCAGTCACAGTCAGGAGATCACTCAAGCAGAAATCACGTGGCTTTCATGTAGTGGCCAGATTGCTAAACTCAGATCAATTGTTCACCTTGTTAATTTTAGCATGTGCTGTCAGAAGTAGGATATTATGGGGACTAGAAACAGCAGTCTCGGGAAAGATTTGAGAGAACCATTCCTTTAAGTGTATATCTTGCATTCTACTTATATATTTGCAAAATGGCTTATGTGCATTATTTCATATGTTAAGATGTTCATTGCTGATGAAACTTAATATATGCAAATGATATTATCATTGTGTTTTAAATTAAAACTGCATTGTTAATTGACCTAAGCTTTCTGATTTCTCTTTCTGTCACTAACCTGGAGGCTTTCAGAATAACAGGATCATCAATCTCTGTCAGTGTCCCTAAAATACTATCAGTTTTTGTTAAAATCCTCATATTGATATTTTACCATTCTGTGAAGCTGTACTTCCATTTCTGTGAAGCTGTATTCCAACAAAGATCAAGACCAGCAACCATTCTTCTGGTCAAGACTTGACCATGCTGGTCTAAACAAAGCTTCATTTAAATTTTTCCTCAAACCCAAAAGTCAATAGTTGAAATAGATTGAAACTGAAGGAAGAACTCTGAGAAAAACAAAAATTGAGCCATGTTGCTACAAATCAGGAGAGGAAAGGAGAGATTTTTCTGACTGGTTTTTGGCAGGAAAGGCAAGAACACCGGATGGGCTGAGTCTCCTCTCCTGTCTTAATATGTGTAATCTCCAATGTGGCAATGTTCTAATTAAAATCTGTTTGGAAAAAATGCCAAATCGACATAGGCTGTTAAAGTGAATATTTGGCAATGTCTTCGTGATTGATACAGTCTATTGAAGAAACTTGAAGTTCACAGCTTTCTCCTGTTTTTCAGCCATTTTCACTGCCATCTGGTTTAGGTTTTTATATTTTATTTTTATATTTTTAGATACTCTTAATTCAAGTAAGACAGTTTTCAGGTGTACTGCTCTAAGAATAAGAAGGAAACCAGTCTAAACAATAGCTAAAATGCAGAGAATATTTTACATTCTTGTACTTTCAATGCAATTGAAGTTTCATATTACATCATGCTACATAGTTTTATCTGACAGCTTAGTGCATTTTGGAACAAAATTACCTTGAAATTCAATACTTCAAGTACTTTTGAAGCAATAAATTGATGTATAGCTTGAAAACTAATTTGAAGTTCTTGAACCTTTAATAGCCACAGAATTACTATTTTGTGCAACAAGTATTTACCCATGTAGACAAACGGAAACCTTATTAAGAAAACATCACAAATGAAAACAGACTAATAACGTGTAGATGTTCCTTGTCTTTTGTCTGGCAAAAACTTCAAAAGACTTTACAGCTTAATTTAGAAGACAGTTCTGCGAGTGCCAAAGTTGGTCAAAGCAGTTTTGCCTATTTTACATATTTCATACGGAAAAAATAATTTTTTGCTAGTGATGTTCAGTGTAAAAAAATAATTGGATGGTCAAGTTGTAACATTTTTATTAATATTGCTCTTCACTTTGAATTATAAGGTTAAGGTTATAAATATGTACTCAACTGTAATTATTTGAAATAAATTATGACAAACCAAATATATTACCAATAATAATCTGGATGATTATTTTGTTATGTTCATCTGACTGGTTTCTCAGGATAAATTTAAAGAAAGTACACTAAATATTTGATAAAAAGCCAAAACAGAAATAAATCTAGAAATTTTCTACCAAAACCTTGAAAAATCTCCTTCAGTTTGATACATTTGGGAAGAACACCATGATTTGAACATACTCAAAGGGAGCTATATGAATGTTAGAGGAAATACGTGTTCCAGGTGTATTGGGAATATTCCACCCTTGGACAATAGAAACCAAACTTACTTTTGCTATAACTCTGCCTCGTAGTTGTCAGTGTAGCAGCCTGCACTTTGGCATTATGTTTGTGACTGGTCTACTAATGAGTAGGTTGGGAGTGCACAAAGAGTTGTGAGGGGACATAGCCAGGATAGCTGACCCCAACTGACCAAAAGGAAATCCCATGCCATGTGGCATCATGTTCAGCATATAAAACTAGGGGAAGAAGAAGGAAGGGGGAGGGACGACGTTTACAGTGAAGGTGTACGCAGCTTTTGCTTTACCTATTAAACTGCCTTTACGTGAACCAGGAGTTATCTCACTTTCACTCTTCTTGATTCTCTCCCCCATCCCACAGAAGAAGGGATAGGGGGGACTTGAGCAAGCAGCTGTGTGGGACTTATTTGCCAGCTGGGGTTAAATCAATTCAGAAGTACGGAAGACTTCTGCATAAGCAGTACTTGAGTTATATGAAAAATCAGAAAATGCCAGATCTAGCATCAGGTGAAAGGAAAAGATGATCAAAGAAATGAGCTGGATTGAGACTATTAAAGTGGTTTTGATTTGATAGTCAGGATTTGATAGTTGTTTTGATTTGATAGTTACTAATGATCTAATGATTCTCAAGTGTTTCGTGGGTCAGATGGCTCTTCAAAGTGCATTTCAGGACACCTAAGTTAAACTCCTGATCTGAAGTTTTATCTGAAAAAGTTTGGTGTTTTTTTTTTTTTTTTTTTTTTTTTGTCTGTCTGTAAAGCCCCCCTAGGAACCACCTCCCTTGGTTCATGTTATCCTTTCCAGGTATTTCCATTTAGTCAAATTAATCTAAAGATAAAAATAATAAGTTGCATCTTTAGGTAGTGCCTCTCTATCCACTGAATAAAGCTATTGGTGCCAAAATTCTGGGGAGTATTTAAGTGCAAATGGGAAGTGTTTCTTTGGTCATGATTAATTTTATTAAATGCTGCACTGGTTTTGTAGTCAAGAGTTTGATGATGCAGCATTTTTTTTACATTTGCTTTAATTATGAGTGCAGTTGAACTTGGCCAATCAGTATATGGCTAAATAATATTCTAGCCTCTGCAGTGCAACATTATTTTGATTAAATAGCACATTTTTTAGTCCAAAATAGGTAGAGGACTTTTCAAATTGCAAGGGTAATCTGAAGGAGTTAAGATCTAGAAAGCTTGCACAGACAGTTCTGTAGGAAGGGGATAGAGAATACAGTTACACTGTATAAGCTTATGGTCTTTTTTTGCAACGTTAGATCTATAGTATGGAAACAGGAAGGCATGTCAATTGCAAAACAACATGTAAGAACATGGGATAATGCAGAAATATTTATTCACATCTGTCAACTGAATATGAGAGCAAAGAGCTCAAAGAATCATTCAATCCAACCACTGCTACAATGGGTAACTAACTCATGGGATCTTTCATAAACTTATAAATTCCCATGATAAACTAGAAAAACTACTAGTGGGCTGCACTGCTGAAAAGCCAATAACAAACTTCATTGTCTATTGGATATAAATCTTCTGATCTGTGGCTTGAATGTGTTCATGGTAAGTTTCTCACTTGCTTCTGTGCCAGCAGTGCCCTTTGGCTTAAATAACTAACTCCTTTCTAGTGTTTAGCCCCCAGTATGTTTGGAGATAGCAGTCATATTCTATCTTGCTGTTCATTTTGCTAGGCAAAACAAGTCTTCTTCATTTATCCTCCACTTAAAAGATAGACTGTCATTTTCCTGCTGAGAGGCACGGTATGGCTAGCTCAAGAACAGCGCTACTGCAGCTACACAGCTTCTGAACTGCGCAGGTTGAATCTGCCTGGCTGAAAGCATGTGAATATATATGTCCACCTATGTGGGCTAAGCTTTCTTAGCCTTTTCTGTATCTTAATTTAAATAAATCTTTAATGAAGTTATATATGGCCTGAATTGAAGACTATAGGTGTGAAAGAAGGAGTCCTGGAAGGATGAATAGACCATGTGTACAGGGATTGAATTAAATCTGCTGAAAAAATGGGCTGTCACAATATTTGCCTACTCTAAATAAACACTTCTTTTTCTTACGAAATGGAATTTTGAAATTTTCAGAGAATCAGCAATAACTTGCTTCCATATGGAATATATATGCAATGGATGAAATTAAGCAGAAAAAATATACTTTTGAAATCAATTTTACTATAATCTGAGGCTGCAACCTGATCCAAGAGCTTCCCTCTGCAAAAGAAAATGACTGCAGGATTTTTAGTGTAGAATGCAGGGCAGCATATATCAAAATCAATGTGAAAGTATTTAGAAACAAGACACAATACTTTCAGCTGGCCATAGTATGCTTTCATTAAAGACATTATAAGGCATATATCTTGATGGGTATTTTTATGGTCACTGGTTTTCCTAAAATTGTAATCTCTATATGGGAACCGATATTTAGCAGGTATCAGTTACAAATTTTTCTTTCAAATTGAACCATTTTTGTTCACTGTTAGCCAGCCAAAGTGACTGCCCTTTCAATTTTGGTTGTTTTAAAACAAACCCAAGATTACACAGAATTTGCTGAAATGTTGTCTGAGAGAATAACAGAATGAAATGAATGCTGACAATTTGATTTCATTTCAAGAAGATTTGGAATGGAAAGGACCCAAATAGTATACTCTAGTCTCTTCCTTCCCACAGGTGTAGGAAGGAACAAAATCAAGTCAGAAATAATAATCTATTACCTGTTTAACCTCAGTTTCAGGAAATGTGTCTGTTTTGTGTTAACCTGTTTCTGAGTCAATGGATAAGGTAAGTAACAATAAAGTAATGCTTAAAAGGTCAGGAGGGTTAGTGGGACTATGACAGTCATATTTTATGCAGAGTAGACTTTTAGAAGAAAAGCAATCATTCTCTTGAACCAGACTGATCACAGTTCTGGGCAGGTGGTTAAAAAAAAAGAAACAGCACTGCCACCTAGGAGAAAATTGTGCTTCCACTAGAGATTATATCATATATTCATAGCTTTTGACACAGCTGAAGTGAGAATTAAGGAAGTAGTGAGTGGAATACCCCTACCAAAGGAAAACATGCATGGAAATGTTAGCCCAGGGAGGCCTCTCCTAGTCTGTGTGTTCCAGTGTCACTAAACTTGTTTTAGAGACTGATCTAGAATTTTCTGGGCTAGAGTTTTGCAAGCGTGATCATGGATATATATGTAGTCACCTGGGAAAATTTGAAAGATAAAAGTATGTAATTTATGTTGTATCCCTAAATCCCATCTAGTAAATAACTTACACCAGAGTTGGGTTTTTTTTTTTCCTCTGTGATTGTGAGACAGTAATCTGTGAAGTCCTGATTTGTTACACCTACATACTTTTCAGGCTCTCTTGAAATATTTCTAGAAATGTCTATTAATTGGGGGCGGTTGATTTAATCTAAATGTGCATGTCATGGAAGGGTAGAGAAGAAATAGAAACAATAAGGAGTGAAAAATATGAGTGTAACATCTTCCTCCTTTAAATGCAACTGTATATTCACTGCTCACTCAGAAATGGTCTGTGACGTAGGGTTATTGCTGTACAAATTACCATTCAGTTAACAGAGATTTATGACAAGATGTTCTAATAGAGTGCATTGTCATAATGTCATCGCAAAGCTTAGAGATGGATTTGACAGATGTAATATCTTTTTGGAGGCATATGATAATAAGAACAACCTACATGTTATGCAGTGTAAAAAAAATTCACAGTATCCAAGGGCGTCAGCTGACACAGTGACACTGTGTCACACAGAACAGATATATTACGTAGATAAACCTGTGACTGAATTTGCTGGGCAAGGCAAGGTGATATTTGTTTCATTTTTTGCATTGTTCCTTAATATCTAATACAGTTTTAGAATTCAAGTTATCTGGAGAACTATTTGAAGTTGTGACAGAAATTCATGTCACTGACAAATGAACAAAAGACTTCTGTAAATCTACAACAGGAAAATGTACAAAATGCAACAACAAAAGATACAAAAGGTCACCTAGATTTCCAGAGCCTACTACAGGACTAAAACTATAGAAACAAGTAGATGATTCTGGAATTTCTTCAAGGTTGGAATTAAAATACTCATCTAACAAAGTAGTACTTTCCTTTTTCTATGAGGAAAATGTTATTAAAATAAGGTGAGAAATGTTATTAAAAATAGGTTGCAAAAGAATACAGGATGAGGAATTCATACAGTTTTCAATAGCAGCATACTCTGAGTCAAAAAGGAGAAAAGAAAGCAGTGTTTGGAAGATTCATTTAAATTAAATAGTTTTATAAGAACAAGTTATCCAATTTTTCTGATTTGTCTATATTAGTGTTACAAGTCGTAATAATGAAATGCTATATTTAAATGCACAATTACTTTTTTTTTCGAGAAAAATACATAGAAGCAGTGGCTGAACTCTTTCTAGAAATTACAACCATTGCATCCAAGACAGATTGACTTTGGCCAACTTATTTGTGTGATAAACAGGTTCCAACGAATGACTTACCTACATTTTAAGAGTGAATTGAGGTCTGTGTCAAAAAAATAGTTTGAGGCTAGTCTGTGTAATTTAGTAAGTTTTTTTATAGACATTGTAATTATTTTTATTTTCTCTGTTTCTACTATAAAGAATGAGCCTTTTGTTTGGCAGTCACATCTCTGCGGACATTTTCAACAGTATATTTGTCTGAAAAGGAGAGATCTTAATTATGATATTCTTTCTGCTGAATATAGTACTGTTTTGCAACTTTTTTCCCTGTTAATTCACTGTGTATCAGTAATTACAACTGAATTTTTTTGAAGGTGTAGCTTGATTGCTTTCAAGAGGAATACACGAGAGATTTTAACATTTTTCATTCTGCTCTGAGGAATTCAAACTGAATTACTTGAAATAATTGGGAAAAGATGGAAAAATATAGAGATGTGGCAAAACAATACTTCTGATTAAAAAGGCAAACTTCTTGAAAGATTTAAAATTTTTTCCTTGATTCACAGCAATGCTATGACTTTTTGAGTAAAAACTGAAGGACTTCTAAAGAATTTTTTTTTCACCTCACCTTAGGAAAATGTTAAAATAAAGAGACATAAATAAAACTGTGTACTGAAGTAGCTAAGAACTGTGTGAAATTTCAGTTCAAGTGCTGGAAGTCCAGCAAAGTAGAAGTGCTTGGCAATACAATCTTACATTGGGAAGGTACCATTTAATATCAATCATAGTGATGCTACCAGCCTCAGGCCTTCTGTGCTATATTTATTATAGTGCTTTACACATTTCAGGTTTAAAAATCACTAAATAAAAATTAGTAAAGTATGGTTGGTTCTAATGGAATAAGATTAAGTTTTTATATTAATTTTGTGAAATTTTAAACTATAATTCTGAAAATGATAGTTTAAATTCTGAGACCCTTTATCTCTGAAAGTCAAGTAGCTCTGTTTTATGGTCATTTATATGAGAGTATGATTATTGTAAGCAATCTACGTGATCTTTTATAAAGCAGCAATTTGTATGTCTTTAAATAGTTTACCAAATATTGTATGGTGCTATATGTAATAATTTTTCTGTATGTATTATGTAAGGTTGAGTTAAATGATTATTGTGAGTTATGGTCAGAGTTGACATAAGTAAATACTATGCAATGCCTATATGATTTATTTTTCAACCTATAGTGTGAATTCAAGTAATATCTTAGAACTCGGTATGCTAATTGCCATGTTTTAAAGGAAGGAGGTAACGCCTCTTAACTATTTCACCTGATTTTTTTTTAGAAGTATCATATTAATGAAAACCAAAATTATATTAATTATATTATTACTTCAGGTGGAATTCAGTTCTAGACCAATACCTTAAGTACTCAGTTGACGAGAAAGTTTGTATCTATTCGGAGTGAGCTTACCACTAATCATTATGGGAATTTGCACACCTAGCTGGTACGTTAACACCAGCACTTAGTTGCTGTTATCCCAAATGGAATCCCTAGTCACTTAGAAGACTTCTGTTTTCAACAGAAACTCAGGTTTTCTTCGTAGATTGCTTTCTGATTTGAATAACGGACTTTTTTAGTAGCTTACTAATGTTTACAAATTCCTAAAAATGTGGCGGGTTTTTTTATTATTATTATTTTTAATTAGCTCATCAGATGAACTGAAGTTTTAACCACAGCTCCATACCAGCTGAATGTAAAACCTCTTGGATAGTCTTATCTGGGATTTTTGCCTTTGGGAAGCTGTGCTGGTAGAAATATATTGTCAATAGACTGACTGCATTGATGCCACCTGTTATGATCATTTTCTGATTGCTAATAAGTTGCTCAGACCTGTTCTGAAATGCTCAGGTGCTAAATAATAATTGCTTTGTTGTAATGGGGCAATGAACAAAATAGTGAAAGTGATACATTCTGTTTTTCAGTGTCTTTGTGTCACTAGTGAATCATGGTGGACAGTCTTCCTTTCTCCAGATGACACCTCTTGAAAGTGATGTACCAGAAATGAAGTTGTGAATGCACTTTGTACTTTTGACTCCCAATAATACAGGTCGCATTACGTCAGCTGGCTGAGAAATTAGTGATCTAAAGAATATTGTGTTCAAAATCATAGGCAGTACTCAAAGTTTATAACTACATCAAAGTAGTCTGCACTGATCTGCATTCTTTATTTGAGGCCGAAAGCCATAGGAAAGGACAATACGCCAGAAAAGTGTCTGACTCATGCAATATTTTCTCTGTAATATCATATTTGTTCTCAAAAGTTCTGCTTGGCTGATGATTTGAAGTGCTGAAGAAAAAGTTTACCAGGCTGTCAACTTTCCCTCTTGTTGAGCACCAGACAATTTATTGTAGGTTTTTCCTGATACGGGCTTTCACTGTAAATGGAGTTCTATTCAGAAAGGATTAATGTTTAGTCTGAGTCAGACTGCATAGAGGGTGTTAGGGATCTACAATACATATGAAATTTACGTAAAAAATGTGTTATACTCAAAATAGGAAGTATGTATTGGGGATATGGAATCAGAAATTTGGTCAACACCATAACAATGCATCTGCTTTTATATTGTCCTAAGAGATCCTCACTGAATAGTAGCCATGTTTCTTTCTTCTTCTTTTGGTTTTTCTAACAAAGGTAACATTTTTAATATGCTTGAAATATCACAAAATGCCCAATTCAGCCTGGCTTTCAACAGTCTTTATCTATCCCTTCAGTTTCTATTTAAAATAAAAAAAAGATTTATTTTACTGTATTTCCGCTGTTTGTGTTAGCACTTTAACCTACACATGAACCATGAACACCTATGCACATTTTTCATCATATTGTGTCATCTAGTGTGTTTTAAAATTTTACCTCACTAACTGTATGTGAAAAAGCTCAGGGATTTAATCAACAATGTTCAACACATTTAATAATAACAGAAGATTTCATCACTTGTGTTACAATCAGAATGTTGTACTTAAAAATGATAGGAAATGTGTGTGAGAAAATTATATGTTTCAGTATTACAAAATGTGCCATACCTAAGAGATTTGTACACTAAATTAGTTTTGTCATTTGCTTATACCTTTGCCTTTAAATTCATACTGTTGAGTGTGAGCTGAGAGCTTAAGTTTAGGCATTCTGACAGCTTCAAGTATTCTCAGCACAAGTTCCCCAGTAGGCTTTTTTATCCAAGACTATTTGTCTGGAACAGGAGTAAAGCTAGAGAACACGATTTCTATGACACTTAAAAATATGAGTGTTTTTGAATTCCTAAAGAATAGAAAATACCATCAAGTGTAACTTGTTCTGTCACCTTCAATATTGTCTGCTATCTAAATTTTATTTGTAGACTAAAATAAATTTGTAACAAAAGAAATGGCATCATAAACCTCTGAAATAAACCAAACACTTTGAGTATTTAAATGATGTGTAAATCCAGGGTTATAAAAGTTACTCCTTCTTCATTGTTCTAATTTATAATTTGCCTCTTACCCTTGGTTTCTCTCTATCACAATTTTGGTTGTAAATATCTGTGTGACTCGGAATTTTATAATTATTTCAATTCTTCATTAGGGAGGTAGAATCCCTCATGTACTAATCAAAAATACAATTTATATTCAGCAGCCAAGCAAACAATACTTTCAGTTTTTCTTTGTGTGGAAATTACTAATATTTATAAATAAATAAATCATATTTATTTTCCTAATAGGCTAAATTTAAGCATACCTTATAAATTCTATTATACACTAATACTATATGACTTTCAAATTGCATATTAGTGTGAAAACTAAAATTATATTCTTCCAAAATCAACATATGAGACTTGATGCACTTAAATGTTTTAAAACCTGCTGCGAAAATTCAAATCTCTCTTAGAAATTAAATATAGTTTAGTCAGATTTTGCAGATAGAGAACAATTTATTTTCAAGTGTTTTTATCTGGTCATGGTAATTAATCTTTGCTAACTGCCAAATCAAATAACAAAGCTACAAGTTTGATGCCACATACATGTTCCTATTGCAGTATTTTCAACAAGGTAATGGTTCAGTGCTGGCATGAAGACATTATTGTTTAACCATATTATATGGTAATAAGTGTTGAGACATTATGAGACATTTATTCTCTCTTTAAAGACCCAGAAATGTCATAAGAATTAGCCTTGTAGGTACATGGCTTATTATAAGGCAAAAAATACCAAGGCATTGGAGGAGAGATGCTGCTAAAACAGAGCAGTCCTTTTACGTATCATATTAAAATGAACTTCTATAACCAATTCTGGTGTTATGTCGACAGTACGAACTTTAAAGATCCAAAATAGTTCTGGGGGGAAAAAAAAAAGCAAACCAGGAAAATATTCTTGCCATTTCCTTGCAGTAATAACAGACCCTTATTACATGCTTCCTGCATCAGTTAAATGTACAAACATTCAAAGCATAAACCGGCTGCTATTTCTGTCCAGGTAATATGCAAAATAAACTGGATCTTTTTATAAAAGATATTGTTGACAACCAAATTGAAATAATAACGGATACATATTAAATTTATATGAATTTGGATAAAGTAGAACTGTTTAACTATATGTCTGGCTTACCTTTAAGAATAATGAAACTCAGCTCTTCCTCAGCTTGTGCTGCTCTCTAGGTTTCAAATGCATCCATATGTGTCTTGGTCATTGAAATTCTGTGTACAAACCCACACTCATTATTATTGTTGCAAATAATATTTGTGTTTGCTTAAAGGAATTACATATTAGCAACAGTCACATTACTTATTTAGTATCCTTCATTTTTTTTCCCCCCAAAAATCTAACTTTTAGCAAGAAAAACTGAAAGAAAGATGGGGAAAGGAGAGACTGGAATTAGTCTGTTATGTGGGTAAATCATTTGGAGGTTTTATTTTATGATTGTGCAACATTGCACAGTCTACCTCCAGGAAAATATTTTCTGATTTCATATTTGACATGTACATCCTGACTTCCTTGCCATTTGGTTGCATGACAGTATCAATTAAAATGAAGATAACCTATGGCAAGATCTAATGTATTTCTTTCGTAACCAAACAGGAGAAATTAGCATTAAATGACAAATGGAATCTAGCCTGTTTCCAAGCTGCCTTTCTTTCCTTCTTAAATCTGCTGAGAATTAAGCAGAGAATTAATAGTACCACAAAGCTCTGCAATTGTTTGTAGTTGTATTAATATATGAAACCAGCATCATACTAGATCTTACAAAATGCCAAATAACAATAACTGCACCTCTCAATATATCACTTGTTGCGCTGTCCAAAGTGGGATTGGAATTACCTGTTGAAAAATGTGAAACTCAGTCATGAGCTTATTCTATTTTAGGTCTCTGCAGACAATTATAAATTGCATCTGTTCAGTTTTTCACAGGTCCAGTCATGATAGGGACTCAGGTGGATGTACTGGCTTTGGCTGGGGTGGAGTTAAATTCCTTAATAGTAACTAGTATGAGGCTACGTGTTTTTTTTTTGTTTTGTCGTTGTTGTTGTTGTAAACAGGGTTGATAATACAAAGATGTTTTAGCTATTGCTGAGTAGTGCTCACACATAGTCAAGGCCTTTTCTGCTCCTCTCACCATACCTCCAGGCTGGGGGTGCACAAGAAGTTGGAATGTGACATAGTCAGGACAGCTATCCCCAGCTGATCAAAGGGATATTCCATACTATATGGTATCATGGTCTGCAATAAAAGTGGGAGTAAGAGGAAGGAGAGAGGATATTCAGAATTAAGGTGCTAGCCTTTCCAAGCAGCCATTGTGTGCAATGGAGCTCAGCTTTCCTAAGATGGACGAACACCTGCCAGCCGGCTGGAAGTAGTGAACGAATTCCTTATTTTGCTTTATTTGTGTGTTAAGTTTTAGCTTTAACTATTAAACTATTTTTCTCGACCCAAATTTTTCTAAGTTGTTCTCTTCTGATTCTCTCCCCTATCCTGCAGTGGGGCAATCAGTGAGTGGCTGTGTGGGGCTTAGCTGCCTGCTGGGGTTTAAATCTCAGCAATAGAGTATTGCATCTAAGCAAAAGGAAAACTGCACATGAATGGATTTGAGTGCACAGATATTCAATGTTGCTTGCTTTAATTTTAAAGGCCAGTGGGTTGACTTGCTTAAGACTACTGGAGATTGGTCAGATACTATGAACAGTTATCTAGCTGATGATGAAACCGTAGTGTCTGTTGAAATCAGTGGGTTTCAACTCTTTAGAAGATCCAACTATCTTCCAATGAAAGGAAATGGAGATAGAATAAGAAGCAACTCAGTCTGTAAAACTTTAACTTCTCTATTAGGTATAGGTCTATTTAAGTGGTTCTTCTTAGGGCCCATATTTGCTGTGTATGGTTGTCCCTTAAAACATCTTATGTCTGAACACTGGCAGCTTACGTTGAACATTCATGCACTTTATTTCCTCAATTTTCCAGTTTATTTCCTAATGGTACTGTAAATTTTACTTTTTCTGATGTGGTCTTTGAGGTTCTGAGCATAACTGTCTAGACTAACTCACAAGCATTGTGACATATCTTTGTTCTTCTTGTTCCTCTGTAAAGTGTTGTGTTGTTTATGAAGGAAAGAGCTGAGCAGCAGTAATGATGGCTGTTTTCATGCTCTTGTCTCCTAGAAGCATGAGAGTTTGATCCTTAAAGTTGTGATCAATTACTTATATTAATTGGCATTCATTTTTCTGAATTTATATAAAGATTTAAAGTATTTGTCACTTCTAGATATGTGGAAGCTGGCATGAGATGTAGAAGTACATATCCGATGACAATACCAGATAATAGGCGCATCAGCACCATCAAGAAAAATGCTTATATGGTCCAGAAAGACTAAAATAAAGGAAAATGCTGGAATCAGTAGACTTCTCTGAATCATCAAATAAGTGGGCAAAGGAGATACAGATATTTGACTCACTGCACCTCTTTATTCTCTGTGTTTCCATAATGCTCTATATTGTAAGATGAGAATATAAGAAAGACAGAAGGATAACATGATTCTAAAATTATCACTTTAGCAGTTTTCTGGTTTTGATTAAAATCCAGAATATCTAAGTTCATCTTGTATTTGTTCCATTGCCTTCATATTTAATTTTCTGTTTTAATTACCATATCAAAGAAACTGCTTTGTCTTAGCTTTCTTTTAATCCACCATATGTTTATATGTACATGTAAATAAAGCAAATGCTGGGATACATTTAAAATATCAGGATATAAATATGTGGGTATAAAACTGGTGTGTGTAGGGACAGCATTTATGTAGTTATTTATTCATATGTATTACT
The DNA here is from genome assembly GCA_030323915.1 of Brotogeris chrysoptera. Lineage (NCBI taxonomy): Eukaryota > Metazoa > Chordata > Aves > Psittaciformes > Psittacidae > Brotogeris > Brotogeris chrysoptera. The sequence continues at coordinate 12,787 of JARCZZ010019436.1, read as the reverse complement.
CAGGCTTTGTAACTTTAGGTTGAACTGAGCTGAACAATTTCTTTTGGTACATTAGCTTCTTTTCAGTATTTGTGGATTATTATTCTTGCTCTTGTCCCCTAGAATAAAACTGGCTAGACTTACACCTCTGGCATTTTGATTTCTTCTCTCTTTCTTCTGTAGTAAATATGGCTGTTTACACTGATTTTTCAAATGCCTTTTCAACTATTTCAACAGTTATGGATTTAATTTTATTTTTTTACCATAGCTATTTTACATCACTGACAGACAAATCTACCTTTTAAAAGTTAAAAAAGAAACTTTGTACAATGCAACTCAGAAATAACTCTGTTAATATGCATGGACAATTTTATTTTCTTATTTCTAATTATTTTTAAAGAATTTAATTAAGAAAAATATTAAAAAAACATGCCTTGCGCCAGAGATGATTTTTGGATTACTCACACACAAATAATCATTGGACACTGTTAGAATATTTAATGAAAACAGAACAGCATTTGTCAAATGGGTTTATTTGCCTTATAGTGCTTTATTGAACTACTATTGAGCTTTTCTAGTACTGATATCTAAAATATGTTTTTTTTCCTTTTTCCCAATATTTCTGTTAAAAAAAAATCTATGTTATCCTCACTGAAAGCTAGGGAGAGTATTAAGAATCACAGAATGACAGAATCATAGAATGGTTGGGGTTGAAAATGACCTTAAGTTTACCTAGCTCCAACCTCCTTACTTTGGGCTTGGGCACCTCAGACTAGACTATATAGCCAAAGTCCCTGTTCAACCTGGCTGTGAACACTGACAGAGATGGAGCATTTACCACCTTTTTGGGCAACCTGTGCCAGTACTTCACCACCCAAAGAATTGGTTTATAATATCTAATATAAATCTACTCTCTTTTAGCTTAAAGTCATTCCCCCTTGTCACTGCAGTTCCTGATCAAGAGTTCATCTCCAGCATCCTTATAGGCCCCCTTCAGATACTGGAAGGCTGCTATGAGGTCTCCACACAGTCTTCTCCAGGTTGAACAGCCCCAACTTTCTCATCCTGTCTTCATATGGGAGGTGCTCGAGCCCCTGATCATCCTCTTGGCCCTCCTTTGCACAGCTCCACATCCTTCTTATGTTGAGGACACCATAACTGCGCACAGTACTCCAGGTGTGGTCTCATGAGAGCAGAGCAGAGGGATAGGATCATCTCCTTAGACCTGCTGGTCACACTCCTTTTGAAGTAGCCCAGTATATGGTTGGCCTTCTGGGTCGGAAACACACACTGCCAGCTCATATTCAGAATATGTAAAAGTATTTACTTAAGGTCAGCCACTTGCTGTTGCAGTGATTTCTCTTTCTATTCTTCCTTTTGCAAACTTCTTGAATGAACGAAGTTAGATTTTAAATTAACAGAATTACGCAATTTTTGCAGTTCTGATTTTGCCATTTATAGACAAATTTTCATAACTGATGCAACAGTGCATCGGCTGTATGCAGCCTTTAAGTACATTTAAGTATTGTCATCCCTCTGCAATCTCTTTTTTATTCTTTTAAGAAATCAAAAAGAAACCTAATCAAACAAAAATACAGATTATCACACCTTCCATTTGACAAACTCTGCTAATTAACATGTTCTTGCAAGAATGATGACAAGTCACAGTGCTTAGAATCACAAACCTCTAACACTATGGAGTTTATTTTCTTACTCTTTCATTACTTTGCATTCACTTCAGTGATGTGCTTAAGTATAGTAAAAATCATTACCTCCCTAAGGCTCCTGCTCTAGCTTGTGTTTGACAGAAGAGTTTGAATATACTGCACTGGTAAAAAATGATAAAAATTCTTGTAAGCCTCATCTCTGGAGGATGCCAACATTAAAGTGGCTCAGCTATTTCAGTGTGAAGTGAGAAGAAGTGACCTGGGATTCCCAGCATCTTATAGTAGATTATCATAACTACAAAATAATACTTTTGTATACATGTGTTTCAGAAGAAGCTTAGAGATTCTTGTTTCTTTTCAGGAGAGAGCATTTTAGGTATGATTGCAGACAAATTTCACTTCATTCCTGGAAAGTAAAAGAAAGGTACATACATTTTCATAACTGCTGTGTATCTCTTCCAGAATATTAAATAACTTGGTGGCTTGTCAGGTATGGCACTCATATTGTCTTTTCATCCTTCAGACTTTTTAAACAAGAAAGGTTTTGAAAAGTATTTTTAAAGATGAATAGCAATAACCAATTTGAAGTGTGTGATATGAGATGTATCCTATGAAAAGTCAGACTTTGTTGTTGCTTTTTTTTTTTTTCCTAGCAAAACCTGTCATTGTTTCTTTACATTTATCTTTTCTTGTGTGCTTCTTTATAGAGAGTTGTAGTTACTTTAACGTCCTTTAAAATACAGCTTTAAGTCTGAGCCATGGAGAAAGAACAGTGCTTTGTCTTAACATGCAGATCAATATGCTGTCTCAGAGACAAAATATTGCATTTTTTGGCATTTTTACAGCTGACCCTATACCATTTCTTGCCATGATTGCTAAGTGAGACAAAATCCTTTCCAGGATTAGCTCTTAGGCTAAACCATAAAATGAAAAAGAAAAAATATCTGCTCAGAGTTAGTATAACAAATACAGTCTGCTGCCAATTATTGTCACTGGTCTGTGTAAAGAAAACCCCCTTGGTGAGTTCTCCTTTCATATTTAGGTGTATACTTAAGTTGGAATTTGAAAAATTAAGGAAGTTTCACTTGGTATAATTTTTCTGTAACACCAGTGACACTATGGCAGAGCAAGAAGATTTGATTTACAAAAGGATTTAGGCAATAATTTCTAAAAGTGTAGTTCCTCAGAATCCCTGTCTAGTGTGAAAGAAACTGAATTCCTTGGGCAGTCAAGTTTCTCCTAGCAAAATCCTATAGACATCTAATTTTCTGCTGCAGGGCATGAACAGATAGCTGAAACCGATCTGTTTGGAACTTATCTCCTACCTAAACTGCAGTGGGAGTCATAAGTTACAGGTTTCTGTAGCTGTCTCTGTACAGAGCCTAATCTTGAAGACACAGTAAACAGAAAATCAAATAGTAACTTTCAGGCTTCATTGTGTAGCATCTGCCTGTAACATTTTAATAACTATAGAATGAAAAATTATGATAGGATACAGTTTTCTGCAGGACGTGTAACATGCTACTGAGGTACACAAAGTGATTTAACAATAATTGATAGAAAACAAAAGATTAATAAACTTTTCAACTTACATCTGTATTGCCCACCTATTCTCTCCTGTTTCATGTAAGTAATGTATCCTTTTAAAAGCCTTCAAAAATAATTTTAATCCTAAATATCATACAGAAAAATATGACTCCTGATCTGGCTACGGTGAGTCCTCCAGTACAGACAGGCAGAAGAGTCTACTAGGTAAAAAAAACAACTTGAATTCAAGTTAACAACTGGAAAAACTACTTTTCTTCCTAAATATCTTGACTGGAAACTTTCAGTTGTCTCTGAAATATATGTTATGCAAAGCCTGATTTTCTTTTCCCTCAAAATTTCTTAAGGAAGATTTTTCTGCCCAGTACAACCTTCTCCCACATGAGTGGTTAAACATGTTATGTACAACACTTTTCCAGGAGAATACATAAAGTTTAGCAATCATATTAAAAATACTAGCATCGAATTTTCCTGACTTCTGAGATTCTTTTCTGATTCTTGGTTCTCTGATTTCTGATTACATCCTGTAATTATATGTCCATTTTTGTGGTAAACAATTCCTAAACTTTCCTTCTGGGTATGAATTTAAGAAGCACTATGTAAGAAAACTTAAAAGAGACTTTTCAATATGGAAGGATGCATAAGAAGTGGTGTGATTATACAGAGGAAAAAAACAGATTGATAGTATTTTACTGCAATATATATTTTTTAACTTCTCAAGTAGTAACAATGATTTGTCCTAACAAATGGATGTCACAAAGCTTTTTGAGTAATTCACAATGAGCAATCTGCCTTTATTCACTCTTGTTGTGCTTTTTGTGATTTCTAAGCTTCTATCACATCCCCTGTAAGTAATATCTTTTCCAAGATAAATAGTCCTTGACCACTAACCTTTTCAATATATGGAGGCTGTTCCATGCTTTTTATCATCTTTGTTGCCCTTCTATGAACAATTTATGTGTAGTCATGCTATATTTTTTCTTTAGATGAGGGAGAATAACTGCACAGAGTGATCAAGGTAGGAGCAACTCATGGATCTATACAGTGGAATAATGAAGCTCTTCTTTGACCTGTGTTTCATTTTGAATAACAAAGCAAGTCAATGTTAGAAATGTGTCTCTGCCATTGAGATGGTGGTTTCTTGGAACTGCCTGTCACCAATACCACTCCCATTTCCCTTCCCGCCAAGATTGTTTGCTTGGTTTATAACAGTCATTTCAGCATCTCTCATGAAGATAATATATGAAACTGTGATTATTCTATATAAGTCATCTTATGTTTGTCTACCTTAAGCTTCATATGACATTTTATTGGCTCATCATACAATCTTCTGAGGTGGTTCTACAAGTCTTCAAAGTCTGCCTTTACCTTTAATGTGAGATAGACTCACTAGCTGACATCATTTCTCTGTCTGTTTTGCTGTGTTAGATGTGGCTCTGTTGATTAGCACAAATCCCAGCTGAAACCTCTGCACAGCTCTGGCGATGTTTATTGACTGTAAGAAGACTCAAAATACACTCCACACTCCTACCACCTATTTCTTGCCTTCAAGCAACTTATTTTAGGTATTCATGTATTTTCACACTTCTTATGTGTCATGCTTATCAATTTTCTTAGTCAAAAGTATTTTGGCAATCCATGAAAATTTTAAAATCTTATTTGCCTTTATTCTTGTGTGACTAAGAATTATACCTGCATGACAGACTTAGGTAAATAACCTAGAGCACGACTGTCTGTAAATGAACACACAGAAATTGCATGGTTTCAAACAACTGAGTGTAAGAGCTATAATGGGTAACACAATGTGCCAATGGTAGTTGGTATGGAGGCTTGTCTGGAGACTTTTCATTGCTTTACTTCTTTATCGTCTGCATTTGATTTCAAGGAAGAGGTATCAAAGGCTGCACAGAAATTTCAGGAAGAAGAGGAAAAGATGAATGTCAGGGCAGTATTTCAGGAACAGGTTTTTTCTAGGCTACGAAGATACTGTAAGTGCTTTCCTAAGCAGCAGTGAATCACCTGTCATAAGTGTAGAAGTGCTGAATTTTTATTCAGCTATTATATCTTGAATACTTCATCTCAGTGACAAGCATTTTACAATTATATTATTCTGTCACTACAAACTGGACTTGCAGAACAATGTGACAATGTGTCTGGTTTCTGTTCTGGTAATCTAAAGTAGTTGATGAAATGCAGAGACATGACAGCAGTTAGTTTGTTTTTGCCTTTTCTCAATTCAAAAACAACTGTTTGAAATACAACAGAATTCAACCAATTTGTAATCTCTTGAGCACTGCATTCTTTGACAACATCTTCTGTTGAAACAGAAAACTGTAGGTGGGATGGGGAGGAAGAGGACTCAAAATCACCTAAGAAACGTAGGTAATCACTTTTCTCTGAAATAACTGATTTCTTAACTGTCATTTATTCCTTCACAATCACAACATAAATTTCAAGGAAGCACAAACCAAACAAACCCAAGTAGAAATAAAAAAGCACAAAACTCCTCCAAAAAGTAATTTTAAAGCCTTTGCCTTCTATTTTTTAATCTGCGTTGGCTCATTCTTTATGTTACTGCACTGAAATATAATTAAAATATCATCTCTGCTTGCATTGTTTTAACCTCTGCCTCATGGCAGAAATACACATCAAAACTGAGAGATCAGTGCTTTATATCATCAAGGGTTACACAGCTTTGAATGTCCTATAGCAATGTTGTGTGACTCCTGTACCTCAGGAAAATTAAATGGAGATATTGTTACTGAATGTGTAGATACACTGCCTCATTGCTTTTATCAGCAAGTATTGTGTCTTACAGAGGTCAATGATTTTTAGAAATAAAAATCAGGATTTTTAAAGTACATGTTTTGTGGAGAACTTGTGTATGCAGCATCTGTATACTAAAAGCCAGCTAATGCAATAAGTATTAGTTAAAGTCAAGACTATGGGGAAAAAGTACCTTCCATCTTGTGCTCTTTTAAATTATTAATTAATAAGGGAAAAATAAACACTTATATTAACTAAATAGTTGTATATAGCATTTTTCCATTCAGCAACAATAGATAATATATAGCTACAGCACAGAATACTTTTAAACACACATAATTATCAAATAACTAGGAAATTTATTTCATTTTGAAGATTTTTAGATGTCTGGGTCTTGAAGCTGTGCAAGTGATTTTTCAATTTCAAAGCTTCACCTACAAAAGAAATAAAGAAGATAAAGAGGAAATTATGTCTGTAGTTCAGGGCTTGGAGCAGAAGAAATCCAAATAACATTTTAGTTGCATAAGCATCATATCACAGAATGAATGCTCTATCAGCACCTTTGACAGCTCTGTAGTCAGGGTGGTGTGACCAGGCTGAGCTTGGTAGGGTTTATTAGCGCAAGTGTGATCCTGTACTTATTTAATGATACTGCTCTTAAGACCTATGGTAGATTCTTTTCTCTGAGATAGAAAGGTGTCCTGTAGTACTTTGTATACAGATCTTCTGCTTGGTTATCCTTTTGTATTGGATAGCTATTTTTATTGTAAAATAATCTCTTAGAATCTAAACTGCTTTTGAAGGCAATAGACAAAAGTCATAAATTGTTCTAGTGTTTTCAGAGTGTTTATTCTCCTAATGAAAAGATTTTCACTTGTTTCAGACAAAATAGGGTTTTTTTCCACTGTATTACTGGCCTTTTTCAGAAACTTCTTTAGCGACTGAGAAAGAAAGAGCATTTTCACAAAGGACATCTTTTCTTATTTCATTTCCTGTCACACACAGGCTATTTTTTTTTTCTCTCCAGACTGTCAGTTTGATTGTTGTACTGAAAATTGCAACTATTTTGTATTTCTCTGCTCACTTGGACCTCCACTTGTGGGCTTTTCTTTTTTTTTTTTTTTAATAAAACCTAGAAAGAAATGAAATACTGAAATGGAATATCAAGTAGCAGGTGCTGAAAACAATTCAGAAAGGTCATTCTGTCTAATTTTAAGGTCATCATCCACTTCTTCCAGCAGAATCATCTCTTTAGTATTTATACCAGTTACAGGTATAAATCTCTTCCATCTTTATTGTTTTGGAAAGATAGAAATAGTGTCTCAGTTTTGTCAAAGAGATTGCTTCTTTATTTTCTTACCTTTCTCTCCAATCTGCCCAAATAAGGATCTCACATCAAATGCTAAGTTTTAGAGGTAAATAATTCTACATTAGGTCAAGTTTCAAAAAAAATATAATATTTTGTAATCAGCAATTTCATATTTGTATCTTCAACATCTTCAGGTGGCAGAAAAATTATTCTATCCATCCTCTCATACTTTAAAAATATGCCAATAGTGAGTTAAAAATGGAGAAAGTTAAGAACTTATCTGTGACACCTAGGTAATATTCTGATTGCTTCAATTGCTAATCCTGCCTACACTGTGTACTGAATAGATAAAATCTTTTTATTGCCACCCTGTTTGCTACATAGATATGAATTTATAAATGCATTGCAAAGTCTTAATCTTTAAACCTTTGAAAATATAGTTGAAAGACAAGGGAATGCCTTTCTTTTCATTACTGTGAAAAGAAGTGAAAGGCAAGCATTTTTCTGTTCAAATGCAGGCTCAGCTTTGAGATCTCACAGTTAATTTACTGTCATTTCCAAAGGGTGCATTAGTGAATTTGGCTTGTTTGGCCTTTTTAGCTGACTTAAAAGGTCAGGCTGCCTGGTTATGATAGACAGAAACCACCACAATTGTCGAAGTGGTCAAGAAAGGAGATGTCAAATCTACCTCACTATGCTGAAAAGCAATTGTCCAATTAAGCATTAAACTCCAGAAAATAATTTTTGTCACGTATTTAACAGGTATTTTTTTTAAATCTGGCAGACATTTGAGTAGCTTTTTTCCCCACCATTAATGGTGCATCCCATCCTTCTCAGGTCATTCTTTGATTAGTAGAGAATTCTTCCAATACGTTTATTTGCAATTTTACAGAAACATTAATTCAAAATCTCTCTCGTTCTGAGAGCATGAAGAATCCACACATTCTGGCAGATCTATTTGACAGATACATTTGCAGTTCTAGGAACAAGATGTGTTATGTTTATCTTTCCATTACTCTCCTCATAAAAGCAGAAGATAAATAAAGCTGGAAAGAACCTCAGGATGTTGAAAACCCCTAAGGGCAGAGACTGCGTAAGATCTCCAGGCAGTCTGTTGGGGCACTGAAAAATAAATGCTTTATGGAAATGCAGAACAATCTGTTGCAAAAACCAAGAAAGATTTGGATGCAATCTATCTTGAATAAAAAAAAATCTTTCTGGAAAATGCAGTCTTATGTTTTCATTTAAATCAATCTTGAGGCATATATTTTCCCCTCTCCAAAACCTTCCAAGGATGAGATCTGAATTTTTAATTTATGCATAGAGGTTTGAAGAATATTCTTGTACTTCTAATTTCTTTATCTGAAAGAATTACAATTTCAACACAATTTCCAAGCAAGAAGTTTGACTATGAGTAAGCATAACATTATGGTGTTTGGCAAGTAAAATGCCTGTGGTAGAAATGGTCCACATGTACTCAGTATCCCTTTAAGTTGCTAAATATAACAATGTGACTCTCCATCTTGAGAATTAACCCAGTGAACTATTGCTAGTTGCTTGAGATATCAAGCTGCATATATATATATTTCAGTTGCTTCACTGAAAAACAAAGGTGAAATGATATGCATGAGGTTAGTAACAGTGTGTCACATGCTGTAAACACTGAAGCATCTTCAAGGAAAGACATGAACAACTTATAAATATCCCTCCCCAATTATTAATGCAATAAGAAGGATTAGCTTCATTCCAAGCAATTAAAATGGCCCAGTTAAAATACTGAATGATTCATCTTTCCCTGTAATTCATGAATATAGGATTGAAAATTCTAGAGGGACCCAGGTAAGCAGTAGCAATTTTTTATTTATTTATTTTTTTAATATTTTGATTTCATCATCACAGAACCATGGAATAGTTTGATTTGGAATGGACCTTAAAGATCATCTAGTTCTAATCCCCCTACCACAGGCAGGGCCATCTTCTACTAAACAAGGTTGTTCAAAGCTGTGTTCATCCTGGCCTTGAACACTTTCAAGGATGGGGCAGATACAACTTCTCTGGGCAACCTGTTCCAGTGCCTCACCATGCCCACAGTAAAGAATTTCTTACTAATAACCAGTCTAAATCTACCTTCTTTTAGCTTAAAGCCATTCCCCCTTGTCTTTTCACTACATGGTCTTGTAAAAAGTTCCCCTCCAGATTTCTTGTAGGCCCCCTTCTGATATTGGAAGGCTGCTCTAAGGTCTCCCAGACCTTTCTCTTCTCTAGGCTGAACAACCCCAAATTTCTCAGACTGTCTTCATAGAAGAGGTGCTCCAGCCCTCTGATCATCTTTGTGACTTCCTCTGGACTCGCTCCAACAGGTCCAAGTATTTCTTATGTTGGGGGCACCAGACCTGAATATAGTACTCCAGGTGGGGTCTCTCAAGAGTGGAGTAGAGGGAGTAGATCACCTCCCTCAGCCTGCAGGTCACACTTCTTTTGATGCAGCCCAAGATACAGTTGTCTTTTTTCCCAGTATTTTTCACGCTGTTCATATAAGAAAACCTGCAAAGACACTTTTAACAAGTCTTTTCCAAAGCAAGTCACAAATATAAAGCTGAATACATTTAGAACATCAAGCAAGACCAGTCTTTGCAGCAGTTTAAATTCCATTTCTCTATTTCTAGCTTTGCCTGAATGGGAGATGTCTCTTATACTGATTTGTATTTTGGAGAAGCCCAGTCAGAAAAAAGGCTCCAATTAAAGTCCAACATCTTCCTAGTTCTTCTTCAACACACTTAAGTTTACACTTTAAAAATGATGTTGTGTATAATCATATGGTTAAAAAAAATATTTACAATCCATTAAAATAGTTTTAGAATGACACTAAACATTCTTCAAGTCTTCTCTGAACAGTGATTGCTGATTGCTGAGTTTTCTGCTTCTGTAAAATCAACCACCAACAGCACTTGGGCTCATTGCTTAGAAGGTGGACTGAGAAAGATCAGCATTTCATCCATTAAGCCATCAAGGTTTTTCTTCTTAAATACCAGATAAGAATCTTTAACTTGAATCACAAATGTAAAGTTCAGTAGACTTTGTTGCAGTACATATTGGTATTCAGTGTTCTAAAAGTACGCAATGACAGAGTATCAAATATGTTGAATCATATCACTGAAAACCATGAGACAGAGCAATTTTCATCTTTCCAAGTCCAATTTACGTTTATAAATGGAAAACTCAGTTTGAGCCCTACTTAACTGAACAGACAATGCTGGCATGAGGTTAGATTTTTATATGAGCCTGCTTATTTATCTCTAATTATACGCTAATCAATTTGATTTCTCATTTAAACTCAAATTAGGCTGTTTCCATGTAATAATCAACCTCACACTGAAGCAACAAAGCAGCTTTATATTTACCACATCAGCAGGGTTTAATTGCACATTTGGACAATGAAAATGAAGATGGATTCAGTTTCATTGTCCTTACAATGCAGCAGTATACAATGCATTTTATTTTGAGCTGACACATTTGTGGTGGAGATATTAAACCGTAACATCCAAATATTTGCTAACATATTACCAAGCTCATATTATTTTCTAAATGATACACATTGGCTGTGCTCTACATATTTTCCACCACTTAAAAAAAAATAATTAAAAGTATTACTTTGGTATGTCATTGGTCAAAAGAATAAAATTAGGAAAAGGTTTCTTTGCAAAAAAAGATAAATAGTCCAAACTGAATACGAGCAGCGCAGACTTAGTAAAAAAAATCTGCCTTTTATTGACCTGTATGAGTTAACCAAGAAGCAATACCAGCTTCTTACTACTACTTTTCAAGGCTACTCCATGATTTCATTATCTAAGGTAGTCAAACTCAAAAAAAATCCTTCTGAAAAAGATCTGCCAATGAAAAATTCTCCACTTTTGGATATGTTTTATGCGAAAGGCTAGTACAATTATCTTTTGAGCTATCTGCTACAGAATTTGTTTGTAATTTTTTTTTCCCAATAAAATAACCTTTCTCATAGCAACTACACTTGCCAGAAAGCAACCATTTGATGATAAAGCTTTTTCAAATGCGCAATACCCTGAGACATGATCATCTTTAATTGCAAGCTAAAACCAGAAAACACACTTATGTTTTCTCCCCAGCTCAAATCTGAATGGAAACATGCATAACTTTAAAACTGTTGAACTGCCTTTTCTTTGCAATCTGAGGCTAAAAATTTGTTCAGGAAGTATGTCCCAATGCAACTACATATTTCAGAGAAGATAAGTTTAAAAAGAAATTTGTTGGAAATCTTGAATGAAAAATGCAGCAAATTGTACTAATACTATCCAAATGGTGCATAAGACAAATTATGTATTCAGTACAACAACCATGAAAGTGGCAGAAAAACTTTACATATGAATTTTCTATTTTTTTGTGTTCCAAGAAAAACAGACAGTAAGTTTTCCATGGAAAAGAATTAATTCCATTTTCAAAACTACTTTCAATTCGCAACTCATACCTACAGGTGGAAAGTTCAGATTTAATAGGTCAGACCAGGGGAATATAGTTCAAAGCTCAACACCATGTTTTATTATATATATGAATATTGGTCTGCAAAAATTAAAATATGTCAGTCTTAGCAAGTTAGTATTCTTCAACCAAGATACATTTGAATAAAGTAATTTGTCCAGCATTTTTACTGTCCCTTTTGTATTTCTTGATGCTGAGTTTTCTTGGGTGTTGACACTTCATTTACTTATGTTTCCCTTGGCATTGTTACTTCATGTAACTTATGTTACCTTCTGAACATAGAGCCTAATGTTTTATGAAACGTTGTGAAATACTTTAGATGGTTTCAATTGACCTCGCTGTATGCAGGGGGAAAAAAAAAAAAAAAAAGAAGAAAGAAAGCAAGTTACGGTTTGTCCCTGAATGATTTAGCTGCTTTGCAAAGGCAGGTTACTGGTCTAGAATTCTATTAGCCCATATAGGCGCTGTCATTAGGATTTTCCCCTTGTGGATTTGAGAGAGCTCTTAAACAATTCCAAATTTAAAACTATGCCACTGTACTAATGTGGCAATGAGTTTAAAAAGTCAATGTTGAAGCAAAACACCATATGGAAATTACTAAAACATCTTTCAGTTCAGTCACCTAGGAGAAGAGACAAAGCTTTCACGCGCGTTGCAGAAACAAAGTGAAAACAGAATCACAATATGTTTCAGTTGCTGAAAACTTCATCTAATTGCCCCTATTTTAGTACAATTTAAAATATATAAGCACATTAATGATGCTGCCAATTTTCATGGGCTGTCAAACATGCCAGGTCAGTCATCCTATATTTCAATTGGACATATTACAACAAATACCTCAATGTGATTGTGGTCAAGACTGTTGGTTGATATTCAAGGATCACCTCCTATAAGCTCAGGAGTGTTGTATCTCTACTAGAAGGAAGTGCTGAAGAAGGGCCAGGAGACCTCCTTGGATGGATAAGGAGCTGCTGAGGAAAATTCAAAGGAAAAAAGAGGCTTATAAAAGGTG
>JARCZZ010019435.1:23619-39185 GCA_030323915.1 Brotogeris chrysoptera | reverse complement strand
CAACACCCCCAAGTCCTTCTCTGCAGGGCTGCTCTGAATCTCTTCTCCACCCAACCTGTAGCTGTGCCTGGGATTGCTCCCACCCAGGTAGGACCTTGCACTTGGCATGGTTAAGCTTCATCAGGTTGGCATATCAATGCAATAGAAATACCCTCAGGGGACAGGGAGGGTCTTCCTGTTCAGTGCAGTGTTTCAACAAAGTTTTATAAATTAGGGTAATGTAAAACAGGTAAGAAAAGCTATTGCTTGATTTAGTTCCTTCTTTCCAAAAGCAAGTCAAGGGTAAACCAAGGCATGGAGATCCTTGACTGTAGTTCATGAACGTATGATTTCTTAAAATGAGGTAATAATAAGGAAAAGAACAATGTACTGGAGGTCTGTGGATTCTTTAGAAACATAGAACAGTTTGGTTTGGGAGGGACCTTAATGATATCTAGTTCCAACCCCACTGCTACAAGCAGGGAAATCTCCCAGTAGACCAGGTTACTCAAAGCTGCGTCCAACTGGGCCTTGAACACTGCCAGGGATGGGGCACTCACGACTCTTCTGGGTGAATTCCAGTGCCTCACCACCCTCACAGTAAAGAACTTCTTCCTTTTATCTAGTCTGGATCTACTTTCTTTCAGCTTAAATCCATTCCCCCTTATCCTATTAATACTCGCTGTTGTAAAAAGTCTCTCTCCAACTTTCTTAAGGGCACGTTTTAGGTACCAGAAGACTGCTTTAAAGTCCACCTGGAGCCTTCTCCAGCCTGATCAAGCCTAACTCTCTCAGTCTGCCTCTATAGCAGAGGTGCTCCAGCCCTCTGATTGTCTCTGTGGTCCTCCTCTGGACTCGCTCATGCAGGTCCATGTCCCTCTTGTGCTGGGGGCACCAGAGCTGAGTGCAGCACTTCAGGTGGGGTTTCACAAGAGCAGAGTAGAGGGACAGAATCACCTCTTTGACCTGCTGATCAACTGCTGGTTGATGCAGCCCAGCATACAGGTTTTTTTCTGTGCTGCAAGTGCACACTGCTGGCTCATGAGCTTCTCATCAACCAAGACCCCCACGTCCTTCTCCTCAGGGCTGCTCCCAGTTCATTCTCTGCATAGCCTGTAGTTGTGCTTGGGATTGCCCGACCCAGGTGCAGGACCTTGCACTTGGCCTTGTTGAACTTTATGAAGTTTGCACAGGCCCACCTCTCAAGCCCGTTGAAATGCCTCTGGATGATGCTATAATGACATTGCATACTAATCATGAGTGACCATCAAGAATTACTGTTTAGTTCAGTCATCTTTTTCTTGATTACTCGGTGGACGTAAGGAAGACTCAATTAGGCTGAGTTTTGTTACTAGGCTTGTCTGACAATCATGTGAATACTCAAAGGTGTGAATAAACCCAACATGGAAGAAAAAAACCCCCACAAACCAAATGATCTTTAATACCTGAAACATTTTCAGTGGTTTTCAGATAAAATACTACAAATTTTCTTTACAGAATTTAAAATTAATTTAACTTCATTTGATATGTATTTACACAGAAACCAGAAGAATCATTACCTCTTCTGTCTTCTGTGGCTTTTGCATGGGCTCAAAGTGTTACCATGTGCAGGTCATCTTATCAGTCAATGTGTCATTAACAGGTCATGCACTTCTGGAAAGTGTGGACTTTCTCATGTCATAATTTTGGAAGATATACCAGATTCACAGTCTAGTATGCATGATTAGAATAGAAATAAATAATAGCAAATGTTTACTAGTCATTATTTTAGGCTATGGGAAATGTGTAGGAAAAAAAAGTCATGCTAAACTGACATGTTAAAGCACTGGAAATGGACCCCGACTAAGTTATCAAAATCAGGATAAGCCAAGACTGTTGCCGGTTACTTCTTAATTAACTAAATGAAGCATACACAGCCAATAAAGATCTAACTTTTGCAAGGGAAATAAGCTAGGACTTTTATGGATGCCAATAAAAGGAATGTTGTCTGGAAGATATTCATTAGCTGAGTGGAAGAAGTCTGTAGAGGCTATGGTCCAGAAAGTTGGTGGATTTAATGACACGGGCAAGAAGGCTTGTGTAAGAAAGCAAGTGGAGCCAGTAAAGGAAAAGAAATAGCACTTCTTCAGTATGAATATGTTTCATTAAAGTAGCAGTAAATTGCATGGACTTTTATTGTATCTTGGTCTACATTAGCCAAGGTCCAACTGATGCTAGTGAGTCTACCCATTCATTTGCAGAACAATAAGACTGGTTTACTGTTCCTCACAAGCTGAAGAGTAGCTAAGTAAAATGTAGTTGGATGCCTACTGTGCATGTGGGAAGGTGAAGAAAAGCATTTGTAAACCAGCAAATTCACCAACTGATGTGGTATGCTTAGTGTTTGGGATACATCTAGATACAAGGATCCCACAATAAATATACATGTAAAAGGCATATAAGTGCTGGAATAGTATTGAAAATAATGAGAATTACCTAATTGATTTAATTTTATTTTTTGTAAGTCTTCTTCATGTCTTGTAAATTCTCCTGTAAATGGACAGTGCCTGACAGAATTTGGGGACTATTAAACTAACAATACGTTCTGCATTGGATAGTGGCTTGTATGATTTTCCAGCTGAACCATGCAGACTTGTGGAACAGTTAAATGGATGTTAAAAAAATTTCCTTTGTTCTTACCTGGTAAGTTTTGTTAGGCTGTCAAACAAACATTTGAAATCCTGCATTGCTCTTTTGATGCCAACGTGATGGCTAGTTCAGTTTCAACTTTGCATTGAACAAAAAGGAATATTACGCATCTGAGAAAAAAAGAGAGAATGGTAACACCTACTTCAGCACTGCAAAATTGTGTTTGGCTATTTGTCTTCTGCAACTCCATAGCTGTTCTACTACCTGTAATAAGAGTGGTAAGATGAATACTTGTTTTAATCTGGGTGGATAGGCATTGATGACAATTGTATAATATTCTGAAAAACTAGAGGGAATGTTTTAGTCGCTGTAGCAAGGCAGATTTAGGATCTGCTACTGAAACTGTACTGTACACATGAGTAACTGCTCTTTTGGTGTGACTCATTTGCTAACTCTTTAGCTCTGATGACCCTAATATTTACAGTCTCAGAGCCTTTCTAGGGTCCATTATTTTTACACTGGCACATAGAAAACTTCATGAATAAATCCTGACTGTAGGCATAAGAGGTGCTCTGCGTACTGCCTACACCTAATGTCCAGTTTGGCTGCTGTGGCTGATATTTCCTGCAGATTGAACTGAGAGACAAGACACAATAGTAGTAAGTAATGAAGCCTCACTGACTCCTTTAAAGGTAGATGCTGTGGCATTTGAAGTTATTCTGATACCGGCTACCTGAATATGATTATATTCCCCCCATTCCTCTTCCCCTCCCCCCCCCACTGATTTAAGTGGAAATAAGCCCATTTCAGAAATGTGGTATTGGGGCTGCTATATTTGAAAGTCTTTTTGGAAAAGACCCTGCAAATATGACTAATTATATTCTGCCATGAAGAACTAAAAGCATAGAAACCACTTATTCAGTTTTCTTCAGTCAATTCTCCAGATCACTGATTTAAGAACAAAAGCTTATCCTTCCTCTCTCCTCAGCCTCTGAGGAATGCATATTCATTTTTAGTTAATAGCTGAAGCACCAGTGCAAATGCAGTAGATGTGTCCTTGCATCTATTAGGATATAAATATCTGTCCTTTTCTCCCTCCCAGGGTTTCAGTCTATTTTAAAAGAGGCAATAGTAAATTTAATGTCCAAGGTGTCATGAGTGGAAGACTAAAGGCAGGTGTAGAAAAATCTTACAGTCTTCCTTTCAATAAAGGTTAATTTCCTGATGAAACCGGAAATGAAAGAGTTGCAACTCTGCTATTGGAACAGAAGCCACTCAGAGTAGGACATGGCTCACTGACATGTGCTGACTACACAAACAACTCTCTTTCTTCTTGCTTCAGCCTCTTTTCATCTTACTGGAGGCAAAAAAAGTAATCATAAAATACTTGCAGAAAGTTAGAAAAGCTTCCAAATCCATGTGCATACTTTGGCCAGATAAATGGAATATCACTGTAGCCCAAATTGTGCTTGTGTGAAAGATAGAACTGAAGGTGATAAGGTGAGGGTTCCACTGGAATTTCTTCAGCAGCTTGAGCCCACTTTGCCTTCTTGGAAAGGAGAGACATTTTGAGTGGTGATGTTATTTCTTTTTTTT
Source organism: Brotogeris chrysoptera (assembly GCA_030323915.1). NCBI lineage: Eukaryota > Metazoa > Chordata > Aves > Psittaciformes > Psittacidae > Brotogeris > Brotogeris chrysoptera. The sequence goes on along the minus strand of JARCZZ010019435.1, from coordinate 34,982 downwards.
TTTAAGAAAAACAAAACAAAACAAACCCTTAAAAGCTTTGCTCCTTAGTACAAATCTTGAGTACTTACTGATGCTCTTGCTTCTCTCAGTGACAGAGATGTTCTTGTCCTCTGAATGTAAAACAACGCTCCTAGTAACCCTGATGTTCTGGACACCATTAAATGAGGTAGCTATGTAAAGAAAGGTATATATCTCTTACTAGGGCAACAGACTTCAGAAAAGACAATTAGGCAAATCAGATCAGTGGTGTCTTAGGCCATGGAGCTTTTGGCTGCTGCAATTGTGCATCACAATCCAGGGTGCACCTGGATTATTTGGATAATGAAGTAATTTCAGTGTGGTACAGAGAGGACCTCCCCTCAGAGACTGAAGAACTGTTGATATTAACCACTTTTTTTTGAAGCAAAGGGCTCTGCAAGCTCCTCAGGGCTGTCCTGCCAACTTTTCTTTTTCCCTATGCATCTCTACAAAGCCCAGACCATCTCCTCTGATGCCTGTGCTGACATCACTAGCTTTGTGGTGGCCAATACTCTTTGTTACAGATCACCACCATGTTGCTCTCTAATGGTTTGCAATTAGTTTTAATAAGATATCAACCAGTAACTAATAAATATCATGAACCTGTCAGTCATTAGAAGTTTGTCTCCTTGATTGGTCAATGGTCGTCTTGTGAAGAAAAGCTAAATGCTCTTCAGATGATGTAGCCATCAACTATTATCACACATTATCCCTCAAAAACAGAAAAATTATGCTTTAGTTATCAACACGCATTTAAAAGTAACTGGGACTAAAATGTCCTCCTTAGTACCTTTGAGGGTACATCTGCAGCTTGACCTCACCATGTATTTTTCTATATTGAGCTAGTTTTGATGTTTTAATAAGCACAATATTACAACTTTACACTGTGACATAATATTTTGCCTTCAAATGCATACACATAGGCAACACAAGGGACTGTTTGTTATCTTCCATGTATAAGAACAAGTGCAAGGCAAGATAAAAATGGAAGCAAAAAGCTTATGTAGCAAAACATGTTTTCTTCCTCCTGCTTTTTTCCTGATGAGGTTACAGGAAAAATACACAAGTTGTTTGTTTGTTAGGTTTGCAAGCTGCCAATATGTACAGTAGAGAAAAAGTAAATAAATCAAACTTCTGACAGGTGCAGAAAGAGAGAGCTCCAAGGCAAACCTTGATTCCCCAGGGTAATTCGAAAATTTTCCTCTTGCCAGACCCAAAATAAAATTCAGTCTCTATGTCCAAGAATATAAACAGCTCTGTTGACTTGCCAGTTATCAGGGCTTGTAGTGGAGTTTTTGGGAGGTTCATGTAACTGAAATTCAGGGATTTTTAACCATAGATACTGGACTGAAATTATACAGTTGTGGAAGAAAGAGAAAATACTGCATTTTGGAAGGCAAAGGTTTTTAACTTATGGCAGCTGATTGACATGAGCTCTCCCAGTGATGCCTGGGGAAGCATTCTTGAGCAAGTATGTTTTATTTCTTATTTCATCCACTGTCCTTTTGGTTGGTGCTGTTTCCTACCTCCCAGCCCCTTCACAACTATTATTACCTTTCAAATAATTGCCATTAAAAAATTCAGTCCAGACAAAGCTCTCTAAATATGTGTAAGATATGACAAAGGCTGAGCTGTGTGAATGTGTGGGGAAGGTGATAGAGTGATGAAGATGAGGTGAGTCTGATACTTAGCTGCATGGGAAATGGTCACAGCACTACTATGATATGTATCTTAGTCATCTATTGCCTAGCCGTATCCATACAAAGCTGCTGAGCCCAGGACACAAAAGAATGCTAGGTTTGGTGATGGCAAGTTGCACAGCCCCATAACATGTCCCTTAGTGGTAGTTTGTGCTGAGAAGTAGGGTCTCTGTTACAGTTTGGTGGAGCCCATTCAGCTCCAGCCATCTGACCCAGCATAGCTCAGAGACCTTCCTAAATGGCCACCCCAATCCCAGTTGCCTCAACTGACATCCTAGTAAGGCCATAAATGTACTCACTGTGTTTTAAAACTCAGTTTTGAGGAGGTAATCCTGGTTCTATGAGAAAGTATCATAAATAAAATTGAAATCAGTCACATTTATGAGTGGTTGTTAAAAAGCTGTAAGTGTTATGAATTTATGACACTGTGCTCATATTCAGCTGTTCACTGCTTCTGCTTCTAAGTCTTTTTGTCCAATGTGGGATAAAATTTATATTTGTGGGTGAGATCATTATAAATCTTTTATGTACCATAAGTACAATTTTAAATGTTTGCAGGCATGGAGAACCATGCCCATGAGATATCAACTATATTTCATGGGTTATTGCTTCATAGAACTGACAAAAAAAAAGAGCTTTGAGCTTTGCAACTAGTATACACTCACACACTTCTTAAGTTTACATGTTTGACCTTTAAAAGCTGGTAGGCAGCATGAAATGTGTGACTTAGGAAATAAAATGCTCTAGGGTTCATATTTTATTTGGATGCCAGTTTACCATGTTAATTTTCTTTCTTTAGCAAAAAACACCTTCTCAGAAGACTTGCACATCCCCAAACCTCCAAGGCTTCTTGCTGATTCTAATTACAATTGGACAAGTTCCTCGGGGAGTAAGTGTAGTTTACGTACACCTCTGCATAAATCAGTGATGAAACACGGGCCAGCAGAGATGAATATGTGGCTCACACTTTAGGCAAACCTACTGCTGAGTTCTTTAGCATTCACACTGAGCTTTCCTATCGCAGTTGTTAGACATGGTGTATTCAAAGGCATGAAATACAGAGAAATATAATTTTTAAAAAAAGATATTTTTTTTCTGGATGGAAAGATGGATGGAGTGTAAAGATGGTACTAGAACTGGGTGACCTGTTAATAGATGACATGCTGTGAACTAGGTTTTAAGTGTGGCATTAACTTAAAAGACCACTTAGAGGAAATATGCTTTAATGGAAAGCACATTGTGTGGAGAGCTGGGAAGCCTGGAGTTTCCTATCTTTGTAGCTGGACCACCAGAACAAATAGTTTCAATTTTCTGTGACTTATGCAGGCATGGATTTAGCAGGGGAAGAGATGTAGGATCTTTCTGTCCTCTTTCTATTTTCCCCTGTGTCATGGTTTAACCCCAGCTGGAAACCAGGCTGGCACTCGCTCATTCCCCCTTCCTGGTGTGATTGGGAGGAGAATTGGAAAAAGGTAAAACCTGTGAGTTAAGATAAGAACAGTGTAACTTTTGAAATAGATTGAAATATAATACTGCTACTGAAAAGACAGGAGAAAGAGATGAATAAAACACAAGGAAGAAAAACCTTAAGTGATGCGCAATACCACAGTGCTCACCACCTGCTGACCAACGCCCACCCAGTTCCTGAACAGCAATCAGTGGCTCCTAGACAACTCCCCCCAGTTTGTATACTGAGCATGTTATTCTATGGTACATAATACCCCTTTGGCTAGTTTGGGTCAGGTGTTCTGTCTCTGCTCCCTCCTGGCTTCTTGTGTCCCTCTTCACTGGCAGAAACTGAGAGCCTGAAAAGTTCTTGATCAGGGTAAGTGCTACCGAGCAACAACTAAAGCATTTGTGTGTTATCAACATTATTCTCATACCAAATCCAAATCACAGCACTTTACCAGCTAAGATGACAGTTAACTCTATCCCATCTGAAACCAGGATGCCCTGACTGCCGATTGCGCACTATACTGGGCACAGGGGTTTTTTTGCTTCCTGGCCCGTCTCCCAGCCTGGGTCAATTCACCTCTCCTCAAACAGAGCTGCGGAGAGGCATCCTCTGCTACACATCTCCACATGCTGGGAAATGATTTAGTGTGAGCATCTATAGGCTGCATCTCCATTGGCTCCATCCTGTTATCTGCCTCATTTGCCCATTTTGGACAAAAGGCTCCTTGAGACTGAGACTATCCCTCACTGTTTGCTCCAGCTTTTGGTATCCAGTGGTAACATAAAAAGTAAAGATAATTTGCTAAGGTCCTTGTGTCCTCCATACCAGTGTGATGTGTTGGGAATGGGTGTCAATTAGTTCCTGGGATTTTTTCTTCATGTTTCACCTATGAATATCTATGTATTGTATTGGATATTTGGTACTTTCTTTGGTACTTTCCTTTGCTTAATCACCTGTGCAATCTCTTTAACTTTCATGATCTCTTTATCTTTGGTGGTATGTGTTATATTAGAGTGATAAAGTAGTGCACATACCATTGTCTCTGTCCCCTGGTTTGGGTAAATGGAATTTTGATGAAGAGGTGTCAAGATGCCAGTGAGAATGTTACCTCCATTGACATTAGCACAAATCCACTTGTAAATGTTTTAATGTATGTGCTTCCTTTGAACATTTTAACAGCACAACATTACTGAGTATTTAGAAAGCACAAAGTAATTTCATTCATGGTATCTATGTTAATAGGCACAGCCTTTAATCCAACATTCATCCAACTTCATAGTATGCGTCAAAATATATTTGGATTGTTTATGATTGATATGGTCATTCTCTTATGATTCCTTTGGGCTAGATAAAAATAGAAATGTGGGGCAGGAGTCTCCAGTACTGTGCAGCTGCTTTTCTCTGCACTGTCAGCATAAACTAAGGCGAAAGCTGGGGGATCTGGCTCAGCAAAAGTGTATTCTGAGATGATGAGCTGCTGTGAGGCACCTACATTTCTCTTAGTATTGTTGAGATAACATCAAAAGGGTGCATGGCTGAAGGGAGAAGACAATGTGGAAAGCAATGTAAAGTCTCAGTCATACTCATTGTCTCTTGGTTGTGATGTTGGTTCAGTGTGTTACAGATAATCATTACCTGGAGCAGCTTTTGAGCATTTCTGATATAATGGAAAACAAATGGCCCTTTCACAAAGCAGCACCAGGTTCAGTGGGCCTCAGATATAGCCAGCCAGCAGGTCAGGTTTAGATATTTGGAGCCATAAGTCTCTATTCCAAAAAGCATGTAGGTATCTGAAGGCTCATACAAGCACTCAATATTAATTTTCAACAGGGTTTATGACTGCAGGCACACATTTCTGAAAAATAACAGAGTTTAAGCAATTTATTCAATTATACCTTATTTGTGGAAGTGACATAGGAGACTAATTATCCCACTTTGGTGAAGCTTGAATTCTTATTTGCTTGCTTTTCAAAGTGAGGCTTATCTGTGGGACTTAAGACTGATAATGAGCTTAGGAGCTTCCGAAACTGTTGACCTCCAGACTGAATTCTGTTTGTATCTTTCTGTAACTGTGATCTGTGCTGTCTGCAAATGTCCAGATCCCAGGATCTGGAACAGTTATATGTAGAAGGAATTTACATAGCAGCAATGTTGCAATATTTGAGCAGAAGAAAACCGTCTGACATTATTGGATGTACCTTGCACTGACTTAAATGTATCTAAGGGAAATGGATATTGCAAGAATTTTTCATGCCACGTGACTCTGAATATTTTGCACTAATTAGTTTTGTCTCTTTGTAGTTCTTTTCCTCAGTAGAACCTGAATCCTTAACTAAAAAGTAATTAAGCCCTTAATGTGACTGTGAAGATTTAAACAAACACACAATCATTGCTTTCCTTAAACAGAGTAACCCCATTTATTTCTTTTTTTTTTCTTTTTAATATATACATTGTGTTTTAATCCTTCGAACACTTTCCAAGACAAGCTAACTACTTCTTGTGTATCTGGGGGATTGTGCAATGCAGAACAAGTTTGCTGCAGCTTTTTTTCACTTCTTAAAAAAAAATCACAGTCCACTTAATCTGACAAGTGAAATTTTTGGTTATATGTTACCTACACAGTGCTGCTTTTTTTCTTGTTAAGGCAGAGAAAGAAATAAATGCAGAAACGTGTCTGCTAAACTTCCAAGTTAGCAATCTGTTGGAGGAAACCGTGATCCTGACAGGTGCAAACGCTGGACTCTTGGGCTTAGGGAGTCTCATGAGCCTCTCAAAGGTTTCTCACCTCACTGATCCAAAATAAACTCCAGTGCTTAGGAAAAATCAAAACAAGCAAAATGTTTTATGTAGCACAATCTGGTACAGAAGCAAAGAACAAGAAGAGAGAAAGAGAGAGATAAAAAACCCCAACAGGTTATTTCTGTGCTTTGGTCATTAATTGCAATTCTTCTATGACTTGCCTTTTAGAGTTGACCTTTCCCTCCATGTCTCAAGTGCTGGGTGTACCAATAGAAAATTTACTGGTTTAATACTAGCCATGTCACTAGTAGTTAAAGTGGCAATTGACTCTCTAATACATAATTTAACAATTTGCTTAATGAGTATCATAGACATTAACCCTTTACCTTTGCCTTCTTTTACCTTAAGGACAGTTGCAGGGTTTGGTTCTTGACCAGCTTTCAAGGTTTTTTACCACCATACATCTCACATATATTAAAAAAAAAAAAAAAAAAGTCAGGAAAGAATATATTGTGAAATGGAGAGATATATCATTCACACTGTTGTATCAGCTAAGACGAAGCCTGTCTGACTGGGAGGCAAATCATTCTGTGCACATCTCCCATCTTCAGGTGCTAGGAAAAGCTCTGTTTGAGAGCTTTTAGCTAAGAATGAACTAAAAAGGAAAGGAAAACCCTAACACAACACAGCTTCACATCTTTAAAATACAATCACTGGTCACCATCTTTGACTAAAATAAATGCCTTCAGCAGAATCCTCAGCCTCAGCCATCAGGTTTCAGCTTCAGTACCACAGAGACATGAATATGAGCTTGTAGAGTCATTGTGTTTTACAGAGGTTTCTTTTGACTCAGGCACTGTAAAAAATAATAATAGAAATAGTGTGCTCCTCTGGAAGGGCTTCTGAGAGATTAGTTCAGCCCTGAACACAACTAAAATTAATCGTGAGATATATATAATTCTCTGTGCACATATATATGTGTATACACACACATAAATTGTTGTAGTATATCACATATATATCACATACATACAGGACTATTTCAGGAGGAAAAAAACAATGGGACCAACATGCAAGACAAAAATAGAGCATCTTCTTAAGAATTCTTAAGTAGAATAAATTATTGCTGAATGCCAATGTTAATGTTCAGTCTGAATTGGGGCCTGCACAGCTGGGATTCTCTGTGCTGTTTGATCTGCCCTTTCAAGCTCTGATGAGCCCACTAAATTGTATTTAATGGTCACAGGGCTGAAGTACAAAAAAAAAATAAGAGGTCTTGTTATAAAACAATAGAGACAACTTAGCTCACATGCACACCTGTTCTTCGTACTTCATGGAAGACTTTGTCCTGATAGGGAGGGAACATTTTACGAAGCTCTCCACTGGCGTTGTTTGCTTGAGGTTCATAAGTACAACAGCCATTTTTGGGTTGTTGGATTTACAGTTGCTGCAGCCATGGGCGATTTGTGTGGGCGGCTATATGACTCTGCTAGTCACATCAGAACAGGATGTCAGACACCTGCACACTCCTTTGGAAGAAAGAAAACTACTCTGAATAATTATTAGCCAGACATATGAAAGTTAAATTGACTGATTTCACCCATGCAGGCTACTGAAGTGTGACACAATTGCTGTCACTTTATGGAAACACCCTTCCCACTTTTCTTCTGCAAGATGGCACTCAATATCTATCCCATCTGAACAATGGTAATTTTATATTGGTGCTCTTTTTGGTAGTTTCCTGGGATATTAAATAGGGGAAGTTATTATGATATGCTGATTGCTTTCAATCTTAGCCTCAAATATGTACCTGAAAGGGGAGCAGTGAGGATGATATTCTGTGAATTCCACACATATCGCTGTGTCACATGTATTGATTCCACTATGACTGTGTGTGGAATTGTGGAAACTTCTCTGAAGGATGTTTTCTATCATAGCATGCTTGATATTACAGGTATGTGAGGAAAATTTGGAGATAGGCTAGTGAAGAAGACTTTTTTTCCCAGATGTTAACAATAATTTTTGGGCACATAAGAAATGCTGTCAGTCTCTGTGGCTAGGAAATGTGTGACAGCACTGTGTAAAGACTACTGCAGGAGAACAAGTCTGTATTATCATATTTTAATCCTACAATGGGTCATCATGATAATCTAATTTGACCTTTGGTATATTTTCCCTCCTTTCCTGACTCTTCTTCCTGGATTTACCTGAATTAGTTCCTGCTTCAAATCCATGAGTTGTGGCTAAGTTGGGATATTAGATAAATGCCTGTGGCTGGAAAAGCCTGAAGGGTGGCCATAATGAGATCTCTTCCATTATCTTATTATTTTGGAAGAATATATTATATTTGAAAGAATATATTATATTATATATATTATATTATTATTATATATAATATCTATAATATATTATATAATATATTATATTATATTTGGAAGAATATATTATATTATTTTGGAAGAATATATTATATATATTTATATAATGGAAGATTATTCCATTAATCTTTCAGCTCTTCTGAAACTGGAGTTTTCTGGATACCCTTCAGGCTTATTCACCTGGCTGCTGGAAGGGGACAAGGGTAGGATGGCTTCCTCTGGGGTCCATCGGACTCATGGAAACACAAGAAGAAAAAATAGTGCTATTGAACGTTGAATTTCAGGTCCTTAAATCTCACTCTGGAGCAAGCTCCAAGGTACTTTGCTGCTTCTTCAAGTAAAAAGAACATTAAGTGGTGAAGTGTTTCTTCTGGGAAACTGATGGGAAATGTGGCTAGGAAATAGCCAGCAAAGGTGAAATGGGAATATAGAATTGTAGGGAAAGAGCAATTAGCTCTGCTATTGTAGGGAGGTAATTTAATTAGGTGACTCAGGGAAAAGCAATATAGCTTGGATTCTTTTTTCTTTCTCTCTCCTCTCCTCTCCTGTGTTGTCCTCCCCCCCCCTCCTTTTTCCTTTTTTTCCTTTTCCTTTTAACTTTTTTTCCTTTTTACATTTTTCCTTTTTGCTTCCCTTTCTCTGGACTAGTAAGAGGGAACAGCAAGAATACAAAGCAAAGACTGTCAGTAGCATGTAGCATTTTGCTGTCTCTGGTGACCGGTTTTGTGTTAGGTTGAAGCTGGCAAACTGAGAAAATTAGAAAGAGGAGCCTAATTTAAAAAAGAGGCTCTTCCCTGTCATATTCTTGCTTGAATTTCAAATGTCTGCAGATCATGGACTTTTTTGCCTATTAAGTATCTAACTTTCAAATCTAGACTGACATCCAAATCATTGCTGAATTTATGCTTCACTAAGGGAAACAGATTAGATCCAGATCACTGATCATTCGTGTCTGCTGCAGAGGAAGGCCAGGTGTGTTTGCTTAATTCCTTAATTTATTGATCTTTACCTAATTCTTCCAAAGAATCTACTCTTAAAGCTGTTTAGATACCACAATTCTGAGAACAATAGGATGCTTTGGACTGAAGTTTTCTGAGTGATTGTCTGTAAGACATCAATTGCTTTGTTAAGGCCAACACGCCTGCTTCATAGCTGGCCCCAGGCCCCTGCAAGCAGCAGAGTGTTCTCTATTGAAAATTTTATGACAAGTGTTAGAATTGCATGGGAAAATATTAAGTGTTGTCAAAGGGCCACTGAGCCAAAAGCTTTGCAAAACATAGTCTGAGTCGTGTCCCTCCCCCCACTCCAAAAATATCTTTGATTCCACCCGCTGTTTCTGTTTTGATTGTTTTGTTTAGTGGCATAGTATGAAAATGGCCTCAACAGGCTTTTGATGCTAAGAATGGTAGGTGACTTAACAGAGCTCTATTTTTTGACTTTTAAGTATCTGTCTCCTTATTTCCTATAATGAACCATCTAGGATGGAGTTTCCTCCAAATTAGAACAGCAAGTGTGTGCAGCGGCTGTTGTAGGGCTGGCTTGAGAACTTGCTTGTAGTGCTGAGCAGCAGTGCTTTGGGAGGTTGCCCTCGTGGAAAGGACTGGGAATTACAGAAGGCTGGAAGTCAGAAATACAGTGCTGCACCTGCAGAGACCTGTGCCTTCCTTGCAGGGTTCCCTGAGAACTTCAGGCGATGGTAGATAGCTGCATTACTCTGCTCTTACCCTTTCAAATGGAGGAGCTACTACTTTAATACACCAGTTTAACAATTGGAAAATCAATGGCATAATCATATAATAATAGTTTAATAAACAACAGTACTTTTACTACAAATACAGGTAACTTCATGTGAATGCTGTATCAATAAAATTGTGGTAGTTGGGGGAAGTTCACTGTTTACAATGTCTGTTTATAAATGATGCAACAGTACTACTCTGGTTAGAGATGAAGATACTCTATGATATTTTTAATAAAAGAGGAGGCATAATCTGCTTTTTGGGGAACAAGTTGGTCTTGGTATATCGTTCACATCCGTGCACAGATTTACTCTGTGACCTTTGCTAGTCAACAGGGTGAGCATTTTCAAACACAGATGAAGTGCTTATGCCCATGTTTTACCATTTAATAAAAGTGGCTTATTTTCAGATTGTTTTCATCTCCCCCACCTCCTAATTCCAGTCCAAATCGTGATTACTTGCACCCAAGGTGAATTTGGCAGCTGGGACTGTAATTACCCTTCATCCTTCCCACTCAGTGCAATTGATGCCAGTGGACCTCTCTGGATTTACTGAGCAAAATTTCACTCTTGGCTGAGCTCTACAGGCTAATATTTTCAAAGTCATCTATAGGGAGTTAATGTCCAGATCTAACTGAAAATCAGTAGGATGTTAGTGGTTTATTATCTTGGATTGCTTTGAAAAAAAAAATGAGTAGATTTGCTGACTTTGATTGTTAAAATAGACAGTGGATTTTTTTTCCACTCAGCAAGAAATCTTTACCAGGTATTACGCAGAGCCCAAAGCTGCAATATGCACAGTGATGATGTTGTATTAATGATGACAGTATAACTATGATGTGATTTACTTCTAATCAAGAAAAGAAATACAGCTTATTAGCCTTACTGCAGAATCCTGTGTTATGCTCATGCACTTCCACCCAGCAGTAGGAAGAATTTTTTTCCAATACCTCTAACATTTCTATTCCAAAGGAATGAAGTTTTGAATGTCTCTAGAACTGGGAGAACCCCTGTTCTATGAAGAACTCTTCAGGTTTTAGGACAGATTTAGGACAAAAGGATTGGTAGCGGAAGAACTAAAAGCTCTGTCTCTGTTATCATTAGTACGAGATTGGCATGGTGCATGATCTAAGACATCTGATGATGACTCCAGTAAAGGTTGCTGCTGCTCAGACAGCATCATGGGGAGGGATAGCAGCTCTCTGCTGTCTACGGGAAGTTTCCGTCTCATTCTTTACCTGAGTAGAAAACAACTTTTCCCCCATTACAGAAGAGTCTCTAATTTAAGGGCTAAATTGGATGCCCAGTGGGGATCAGCTATATCACTGTCCTGCATT